>JALJEE010002576.1:0-25520 GCA_023231475.1 Seison nebaliae | reverse complement strand
TGTGATTTCTGTATAAGTTTTGAATTAGTTTTATATACAAAATCGTTTTCCACCATTATAGACACTAATTGAACTGTTTGGCAAAAAATAAAAATGCTATCCTGATTAGTATTATTTTTAATATGTTTTAGTTTTTTTTATTTTCAATTTCGTTTCCTGCCTATCAGATACTTCCCTTGTAAGTTAAAAGTGGACAGATTTTTGAAAAAAATAAGTAAGAACAATGCCTTATTAATTATTAATATATATCCAAATAATCAAAAATGTTTGAAACAAATGAACAATTTGATAGAGGAAATTGCATTTGAGAAAAGTGTAATGAGCATTTTTTCGTTTTTTCTCAATTTTTATAGAAATATGACAACAGTTTGTGAAAAATGTAGAAATGTTACAATTTTTTCAAGAAAAAATTAAAAAAAACTAAAAAATGCTCAATACGTTTTCCCCGAATAAATCGTTCATTTTTTTTAGTAGAGTTAGAGTTTAGAGCATAACCCACCAGAAGGTCTACCGTAACCCAATGAGAAGAATTGGAGGAAGGTCCAGTGGTTTGATATTTCGGATGGGACGAGGAGCTGTAGAGAGAGGAACTGGATGACGTTGAGATGAAGAGTGGGTTTGCAATGATGATTTTGGCCTCTTACCGTTATTATTTCGGTTCTTCTTCCTCTTGGGCAAGAGAGCTTTCATAATTGAATAAGTATAGATGGTAAGACCAGCTGGTGTAGCTGAATCGGTATAGGATGCGGATTGATTGTAGGCGAGGTTCTCGGTTGTTCGAGATGGAAGGGGAACTGATGGAACAGGAATGTCCCGTACAATGTGTGCCGTTTTCGAAGGTGGAGCATTTGATAATGGGTGGAACATCGGTGGAGGTTCGTTTGGAGGAATAAGGTTCGACTGTCCACAAATAATGCTGTCAATTTTTTCTTCGATACCGCAAAGTTTAGCCATTATCTGACTGAGCGTATAACCCGACGGAACACTGTAGTTCGTAGAGGTATCCGCAATTGAGGTCGAAATGCTTCATAATGAACAAAAAAGTTCATAGTGAAAAAAAGTGGGTGAGAAATTGACCATTTTGGTGGGTGATGAAATCAGGGTTTTACTGCTAATTTTGGAAAATTAATAATAGGGGGAGGAAAAGACCGGCTACCATATTGATAACCCAATAAAATGTAGATCAATATCCTTCCAGACTATCAACTGGAAAAAGATCGGAAAATCACCGTATCGGTTTGTGTCACGGTTCTCTATAATCGGCCATATCGAATGTTCATTTCAGAAATTTTTAATTTTCTTTGTAATTCTTTTATAGTGAATAAATTTTAAATTAATGATTTTTTAGATTTAATTAATAATAAAAATAAATCAGTCGATAAAATATGAGATTAATCGATAAATCAATCAGATCGAAAAACGATTTCCAGCTATATAGTGGTAACATTTTAATTACAGATCAAATTTCTCGTTACGCAATTTAGCCATTTCCTCATTGACTAGACAAAATTTAAAGTTAAGCATAACAATTGGAGATATATGTTTTGATCAGTTAATCAGTAAAAAATGTTTGACGAATCAGATGAAAATGGGTCACTCTCTTCTGACGAAATATATTTAGATTCCCACGATGAAGACATCGAAGAGAAAGATATGAACGAAAGTGAGGTGATAGATGATGAGCATACCTTCAACATTTTATTGGCGACTGATAACCATATTGGCTGTTGGGAAAAGAGTTCCATATTGCGAAATGATGCTATTAATACATTTGAAGAGATCTTACAAATTGCACAAAAACATCGAGTAGATCTCTTACTTTTGGGAGGTGATCTTTTTCATGATAATTATCCTTCACGTACCTCATTCTTCCAAACATTAACTCTCCTTCGTAAATATTGCACGGGGAAACGAGACCATCAAATCGAAATTATTTCCAAATCGAATATTGCAAATAATCGATTTTCATCCGACCTCACCGATCACCAACGATGTCTCGAAGAAGATTATTTATTAGAGATGAATGAAGAAACGAAATCGAATTGTAAAGAATATTATAAAATTTCCAAAAAAGTTTCTTATTTTTAACTAATTGAATTTATTTAAATTGATTTGAAGGAAAAATCGATAATTAAAGAAACGGGAAGAAAAGTGATTGGAAAGGAATTAAATGTACAAAAGATTGGAGAGGTAAATAATTTTACGAAAAATTTCGATAAACATCTCCGATTGATTTCAGATGAATTAATGAAAAATATTAATTTCCACTCTTCAAATCAACACATTTCGCTTCCCATTTTCATCATTCATGGGAATCATGATGATCCTTCAGGAATTAATAATCTGTGTTCCATTGACAACTTGGCAATGACGGGCTTACTCAATTATTATGGACGATGTGACAATTTACAAAATATAGAAGTCTCTCCAATTTTACTTCGAAAAAAATCGACGATTGTTGCACTTTATGGAATTGGAAATATTCGAGATAATTATATTTATGGTTTATTTCAAAATCATCGAGTTCATTTCAATCGACCACATTTGGAAGGGAAAACTGACAAAATTTTTTCGTTGTTATCTGTTCATCAGAATCGTGTTCGTCATACGAAAGCTCAATATCTCCCGTATGAAAAGATTGAGGATTTCTTTGATTTGATCTTCTGGGGACATGAACACGATTGTCGAATTGATCCAGAACCAATTCCTGGAAAAAAGTTTTGTATAACACAACCTGGTTCATCGGTTGCCACTTCCTTATCGATTGGTGAGTCGTTGAAGAAATTTGTTGGAATATTGAAAATTCGAAAAGGAAAATGGAAGTTGATAAAAATTCCTTTGAAAACTGTGAGGAACATGTTAATCGATACAATTTGTATTCCACCTGAACAATTCGATGTTCCACAAATAAAAGAGACATGTCGAAGTAAAGTTAAAGAAATGATTAAAGAATCGAATGAAATGCATAAAAGAAATAACTGTAAAGAGCAACCGAAAGAACCATTAATTCGGTTGAAAGTTGAATTATTTCATCGTTCTCTCATTTTCTCAAATGTTCAATTCGGTTACGAATTTATCAATCTAGTTGGCAATCCACAGAACCTTTTACAATTTTCCATGTCATATTTCTTTCTTTCTTTCTTGTAAGTTCATTTTTAATTTTCAGAAAGAGTAAAAACGATTTTACCAAGGATGTTGAAACGAGGAAACTTTACGAAAATGACAATGTTGAAGAAATGAAGCAGTTTTTAAAGGACAAGGAAGTTGAAAACGAAAAAGAGTTTGAAGAGAATGAATTGAAAAATGATTCGAAATTTGTTTATGAGAAATTCAAAGAGTATTTCAATTTATTAGAAAATAAAGAGATCTCCCAATCGTTCAATGATGAGAATGACGGAGTGAGGGAGGTTTAAACATTTGATTAATGAAATTCTTTAATCTCTTACAATTGAAGATGAAGTCATTATCAGTAGCTTCGATTACTGAATTTGCGGAATCTTTAGAATATTTTGTAGATAAGAAGAATAGAAATGTTTTCGATGGTTTCTTTAAAAAGTCTCTAGATCAATTTGAGGTTTCTTTATCAAATGTCTTTTTTTCTTCACTCTTCAAAATGAAATTCATGACAGAAAATATCATTGAATGATTTCAATCCGTCGAACGATTTCCATAATTCTGAATATACCAAAGAGAATGTTGAGAATATTCCCACTCCAAAAAGAAAATTGAAGGAATCACATCTAGTTGAGAATCATGAACAGTTTTCACTTTATTTCTCCTTATTTAACATATGTCTTTTAAGGGAAAAACAAGGAATAGTTCAAGGCAGACAAAGGCCAAAACGAAGAAAAAAGGAAATTTCTTTGGAATGAAACCCATTAACAACACATTAATTATAATTAATACAATAATTAATGGATGAAAATATTAACGATTTGAAAATAGATTTGCTATTAATTCCTTTCTAAAAAAATTTTCGCTTTACTTTCAAATCGTTTTTTTTTGTTCATCAATCACTTTCTCATGAAAATCTTCCATTTAGATAGATAGTAAATTACGTAATTAAAATTAACATGTGCTTCTTTATATTTCCGATATGTTCTGGTATTTTAAGATTCCAAAGATACCCTGTAAGAAAATAGTTTGAAGAAACCGTTAAATTTAAAAACATCGAAAGAATTGCGAACGCTGTCGAAAAATTGGTGCCAATCCTCAGTCACCGAAGATGGGAAAAGATGAAACTTCCATTCAATTTTCTAATAAAAACCAAATCTTATAAGAGACTCAGAAAAGATAAGTGAAGAAAATGGAAAATAAGAATTGATTTATCTTCTTAATCAATTGCCAAATCAAATGAAAGGCAATATTATTGACAATCGTCAAAATAATATTTTTATCGACCAGAACCTTCCAAAGAAAGACTGCCCATCAATTCAGTTGGTAATGTCCACTTTAATTCTACCACCACCATTTCACTTATAAAGAGAATAACAATTTTCGAAAATAAAGGTGTCATTAAACAATTATCTTCCATGAACAACTAAATGGACATACAATGTAGTTGTTTGAAAACAACTTGCAAAAATGATTAAATTATTTATCATTCATATTATGAGAGATCTTCTATAATCAAAAATAAATTGTAGGAACTTCTGACAATTTATAGGATACGATGACGATAGCGAAAATAATCCGGAAAGAATAATTTATTTTCAGATATGTTCCAACAACATAAATTAATTCAGATAATTTTCAATTTGTCCAGTCAAGGACTGACTTTCTCAAATTATTATTGAATTCATAACATTTTTGCAGAAGAAAAGTTTACAGTAAATATGAATGATGAGTTAGTTGGTCTGATAAAAAACGGAACTATAATTTGGAAGTATTTAGAAAAGGAGGGAAGGTAACCAGACGCAATATAATGTCAATCGTTCGTTAAATGATATTGATTATAGGTGGAGGAATAAGTTAAAGAGGATGGAGAAGAAAGAACGTTCTTGTACAATCATTATATTTCCAATTGATTAGAAAATGATCATATTACAGTAATTAATCATAAAAAAGTTAGAACTAATAACAAGATCCATAAACTATGTTGCTGAATATAAAGAGTGTCTTGTTACTCCTTTGACTTCTCCAACAAATCAACTTCACATTAAGCAAATAAAAATAATAACAGCGTTGGACCATTTGGAATTATTAAAAATCTTTCATTTCTTCATTAACGAACTAAATAGCAATAAAAATATATTCGATATCGCATCACATAATCATTCATTTCTACCAAGGAAAATTATGGAAACTTCATTCTTTCTAATTCTCTTAGTGGCACTTACCAAAAATGGAATTGTCCGAAGTCAATGCAGTGACAAATGGACATCGCTCGTTGAACCGCATGAAACGCACACGATGTGCACAACACCTTCACCTTTATTAGATCGTAATGGAAAAAGTGGCGTTTCTCAAGCTGATATTGAGATTATTCTTTTGGAACATAATAAATTTCGAACATCCATCGCAGACTCTATAGCGAATATGCAAAAAACGTTTTGGGATGATGAATTGGCAAAAATAGCTCAGAAGCATGTGGAGCATTGTACGATCATGCATGATTGTGACCATTGTCGATTATCTGCTAATTATCCAATGATATTTGTTGGTCAGAATGTAGCAGCCGGCAGTCGCAATTGGACAAATGCTATTCAGTTGTGGCATTCAGAACACAAAAACTTCGAATATAATGTTGGATCAGCTAATGGAGGAATAATTGGTCATTATACACAAGTTATGGGTTCAGAAGTTGCCCTATTGGGATGTGGTTTTGCTACCTGCAAAAACATCTTTCGACGAATGTATACATGCAACTATATGAGAGGTCAATCAAACTTAGCTCGACCATTTGTCAAGAGTTGGCACTCCTGCCAAATGTGTAAAAAAAATTGCGATAATAAATTATGTAATTGCAACGGATTAATATGCAAGAATGGCGGTACAATCAATCTGAATACTTGTACATGCAATTGTCATCATTTCTCGTTTGGGAAACAATGCGAATTCACCAAATGTACGAAAGATGATGATGAAAAGTATTGTGGACCATTTTGGAAACCGGAATATTGCAAGAAATTTGGAAATATCTTCTATCGATGTCCATTTATGTGTGACAAATGTAAAAATTTGACTTCATCAGAAGATTTATGAGATAAATTTCAATTTTAATATAATACTGAAATTTCAGCGTGACTTTTCTCCATATTTCGAATCAACTCTTTTAAATTAATTATCTTATCCTAGAAAAGCAAACTATTTTTCTCGAACGACAAACAATTCAGAGATTCCCTAATAATTAAAACCTAATACTTAAAATAGGTGTTGTATTCTATATACAATATATATTGTATTCTATGGTTTCCGAATTGTCTGTCTCCCATTGTTCTCACAGAGTTAGGGCATAAATAAAAAGATTATTATAGGAAGTTACTTTTGATGTTTCCTTTTCCCAACAAATAGAACAAAGAAAGAAAATTTAAAACAAAAAGTTATTTTAAACTGAAAAGAATAATCCGGGATAGCTTCCATTTCTCATATTTGTTCAGATATATTCTAGATAGGAAAACGCCGAGGATAATTTCTTTTTACAAAAATTCCTATACCATCAAATTACGACATATTCTCTTCCGACAGATATGACATGTGAATGGACAGCATGGAATAATCTAATAATAAAAACGGAAAAATGCAATAGAAAGTTTTGAAATAATTGTGAGAAATTGTTCATGTAAGCTTCTTCCATTTGATTTTTAACAAGCTAATTTTTTGAGAAATATGTGAAGTTTTTAATTTTTTAAATTTAATTTAATGGTGAGCCATGAATTAAAAATAGAATTGAATACTTTTTATCATAAATTGTAGAAATAGAACGATGATATGATCATTGATAGTCCATGTTTAGTTGTTAACACGTGTTCTACTAAATCACATGTTTTTTATTCATTTTAAGTCTTCTGATAAGTTTGAAGTAAATTTTTCATTTGAGTAAGTCTAACAAGTCTTGTTATAGTTATATCTTTGGTGAACTTTGAGAATGATTCGAATAAGTTTATTTCATACAAACTTTCCAGTTTAGAATGTTAGTAGTACTTTGTGAATTTTGATATTAAAAACAATGTTTTAATGATGAATATCCGATCCCACTGAGATTAACTGGGAAGACAAATTCGGACACATGCGCGTGATATTTCCTCTGATTTTTTATAGAAATTTTATTAAACATTTTTCCATTCAATTACAACGCTTCATTTCTTGTTCTTCTCATGATTTCAGATATGATTCAAATTGATTTTTCGTGGTGATTTCGTAAAATGATTGGTTAGTTTTCCATCTATTTTCTACAAAACCGATAAGGTGATGAGAAGTATTTACACAATTTCATCTGAATTTTAATAAATATGATGTAGATCATAAATATTCCTGCGTTATTGTCCTGAAATTTTATATTTATCTTCAAAAAATTTATATTTCTTTATATGTTGATAATGTTTAATCGTTTTTCTTTTTTGAAGGAATATAGTAGTGACAATGGATGCGACACAATGATGTTGATATAATTAAATTAAATATATATTATTAAATGGTTAGTTCAACTCTTTAAATTACATTTCTTCCTTTTATGATGATAACCTCTTTATCTACCTTACATTTACATTCAAATCTATGATTTATTATGATTATAACAGGCATTTGTCTGATCATTCAATAATTACAATTTTAGGAACTAATTTGAAAGGAATATATTAATTGTGGTTTTCCATTAATTTAGATTTCGAGACAATAAAACAAGCAACTTAATGATCGGAATTTTTCTTTTGGATTAGGTGGAACTGAAGCAGTGTTTTTGAATTTCTATAATTACAACTATACATTATAATTCAAATAAAAAACTATATTTTTTTTATTTTCTTCGTTTATTGTGTTTGAGGTAGCAGTGGAATATATGTTCAGGAGATGTTGATATGTGATATGAAAAGAGGATAAAATATTTATAATTTTAATATTAGTGATAATGTTGAAGGGATATTTATTTTTAGAATGTTTAAATATCCATTTTAAAATAGAATAACGTTTTTATCACTTTTCCGTTGAATTAAAAATAGTAGTAAAATATTGAAGTTATTGTAAGAGTATAAAATGTTAGGCTTTAGGAATTTAATGATTTGTCTGTTTTTTTGAAGTACATCTGAATATCATCTCAACTTTCTAAAGTATAAAAGCAGTATAGTTTGTGTACTTGTGAATTGATTTTATCTTTCAAGAAACATTTATCTTTATATTACAATATTCTCTCCAGTTTAGTTTCCATAATTTCCGATGGATTTGATAGCGAATGAACGCAATACGATTGTTCATAAACACAATGCAATTTGTGAAAGTGCTCAGACATTATTTGAGAACTTCCTTGATCAGTATGTCGATATGAGTGGAACAAAATTGTATCGAAAACTTTGTGAAGAGATGGTGAAATGTCATCGACAGACATTAATTGTGGATCATCGTCATCTTACTGCATACAACAGTGGATTAACTAATGCGATCGATTTAAATTTTTATCAAGTCCATAAATTCTTAGGAAGAGCAGTAAAGAATATTTGTAAGAAGTTTGGTCAAATTGAAAAAGAATCGGAATACTATGTCAGTTTCAATAACATTCCCAATTATAAGAAATTAAGACAATTGTCATCGGAAGATGTTGGCACTTTGATGAGATTTAGTGCGCAAGTTATTCGAACACATCCAGTACATCCAGAATTGGTACGTGGAACATTCATTTGTACGGAATGTCAGGCAACATCGGCAGGAATTGAACAACAATTCAAATTTACCGAACCGACGGTTTGTAAGAATGTCGGGTGTAATAATAGATCGAAATTTATTTTGGATGTTAGTCAATCGACTTTTGTCGATTTCCAAAAGATTCGTGTTCAAGAAACACAATCAGAAGCAACGAAAGGTGTTGTTCCCAGAGGAATAGAGATCGTCGTTCGTGCCGATTTTGTAGAATCATGTCAACCAGGAGATACCATTGATTTTACAGGTACATTGATAGCAATTCCTAATATTGGATCGATGACCATTCCAGGAGTAACGACATATGAGAAAGAGAAACAACAGAATCAAAGTGGACCAAAAGGAATGAAAGGAATGGGAAATCGTGCACTTACTCACCGTTTATCATTTTTAGCGAATCATGTCGAACCCACAAAAAAAACGTTGGGTCAATTCGATAATGTGTTGAACGATTTAACTATTGATAATGTGACGAGTAAGATAAAGGAAGCGGATTTGAAAAGAATTTATGAGATGAACAATGATAAAGATCTGTTCGATAATCTTTGTAATAGTCTCTTTCCACGAATTTATGGTAATTTAGATGTGAAGAAAGGAATTCTCCTTATGTTATTTGGGGGAGTACAAAAGAAGACAAAAGAGAATACTCATTTACGTGGTGATATCAATATTTGTATTGTTGGTGATCCAAGTACGGGAAAATCACAATTCCTTACACAAACTCATCAATTAGCACAACGTGGTGTTTATACTTCGGGGAAGGCGTCAACAGCTGCCGGATTAACAGCTGCCGTACTAAGAGACGAGGAAACATCAGAATATGTAATCGAAGCTGGTGCATTAATGTTGGCAGATAGTGGGGTATGTTGTATCGATGAATTTGACAAGATGGATCAACGTGATCAAGTGGCAATTCACGAAGCAATGGAACAACAAACAATAACGATAACGAAAGCAGGAATCCGAACAACATTAAATGCGAAAACTTCTATTTTTGCAGCAGCCAATCCGATTGGAGGTCGATATAATACTTCAAAATCATTAAAGAAAAACATTGACATGACGGCACCAATTATGTCAAGATTCGACTTATTTTTTATTGTGATCGATAATTGCAATAAGAATGATGACGTTCTCATTTCCAATCGATTGATTGATATGCACACGAAAGCTAAAGAAGTTTATGATTCTCAACAAAAATATTCGACTGAAGACGCTCGAAATTATATCGGATTTGCTCGTCTTGTTCAACCAGTCATTACGAAAGATGCTGCTGAATTGTTGGTACAATCATATAAGAAATTACGATTATCTGATATGGATAATTCTCATAAATCTTCTTGGCGAGTCACCGTTCGACAATTGGAGAGTTTGGTTCGTCTCTCAGAAGCTACGGCTCGAATGTATTTGGAGGATAAAGTGAAGCCGGAACATGTTCAAGTTGCTTATGATCTTCTGAGTAAATCAATCATTCAAATTGTTCAACCGGAAATCAATGTGCAGGAAGGAAATGTGGATTTGAGTGATGATGTTAATAAAGAGAATGATGATTTAATTCACGTCAATATTTCATTAGAAGAGTTTGAAAGAATTACGAAAGTGCTCATTTATTATATGCGTCAAACGAAAGACGATGATATTGACAATGAGAGAAGTGGCGTCTCTAAAATGGAATTGGTGGAATGGTATTTGAATCAGGTGGCAGATAAATGTGATTCACCTGAAGATTTGATGAAACAAGATCGAATTGTCAATCGAGTGATTGATCGATTGATAAAAGAGGAAGGAATATTCTTCGAATTAATAGATGAAGACGAAATGAAAGAACAAGAGAAAAATGATGTTTTATTGATTCTTCATCCAGATTGTGTTCTAAAAGGTGATTTTCTGTAACATAGATCTAACTACCAACTTCTTCCAATTAAGTTAAAACTATAATTTTTAATATCAATGTTACTCTCCTTCAATCTATGTTCACTTACCAATTTATGACATCTCTTGTTTAAATAAAATAAAATTTCATTTTTTTTCGCTCATAAATTTGATGCAATTGATGATGTAAATAATTTTATTAAGTAAAACAAATCGACCATAAACGTTTATTTCTGCATAAACTTTCTATGAAAAATGTTTAGCTCATCACCCATGGTGGGAGAGTTTTACCACTCCATGGATTTGGATTCCAGAATCGTTCATCTAGTTTAACTGCTCGCTTCCCCAACCAACTCCAAATACCTGACGGACGGTGAGTTGGAACAACGGTATGGATAGGAAACGGTTTATATGTCCCATGATATTTCGGGGTCGTGTACCAACGTCTAGAAAAAGAAAATTTTTATAATTAATCAGAATTAAATACTAGAGGCAAATTTTACAAACGGTACGGCTGAAATTGTTGCAATGACTGCTAAGAAAGTTAAAAGTTTGATATACATATCTGAACTTCTAAATGAATAGTGCTCATGGAACTATTTCGTCATTTACCTAATATTTTCTTATATAAGCGTCATCAAAAGGTGAGACAAATACCAGACGTTATTTCAATTTCATCTCTCCTACACAATCTTTTATTTACAAATGACCTATGGATGTTTTTCTAATTTATTTAATTTTTTTATTGTTCCTAAAACTCGACCAGTAGTTTGTGGTAAGACGTAAGAATTTACGGGAAATATTTTACACGTTTCAAACCATCGTTTTAAATTTTGGGGGCGACATCAGTAATTGCATAAAACTTTATAAAATAAAAAAATTAAGAAAAAATTTGAAGCCTTTAAATTTCTCTTGAATCTTGAATCGAAAAAATTTGAAGCTTTTAAATTTCTCTTGTATCTTGAATCGAAAAAATTTTCTCTTGAAAAAATAATCCTTTAATTTTTCACAATTAATCTGAATATGAGAAAATGATGAAAATGTTATGGGATAGTTTATCTCATTTTGAATACATTTATGCATTTATTGAGTGAATGTCGTGCGTAAAATTGTTACATATGAAAAATTTTCGGTTTCTTAATTCTATTTTTGTTGGCAAATGGTAAAGACACAGGTTGTTTTCTCGGTGTCAAAATTAGAGGCAGCGAATTATCAATGATTTTACTTTTCATTCGATATCGTTCTCTATCTGGATCAACTACATGAGACTTCTGTTCACTGGCCTCGTCGTCAAACTAACGAAAAACAAACATTGTCTTCTTTATGATTAGTTTAAGAATAACCTTATTGAAATATTTGTCTATTCTGTCACGATATTGCGCCGGCATACAATTTCTTTTCTTTTTCAAAAAAGCGTGAACGTCCAGATGAATTTGAGAAATATTGTCTCTTCTCATCCTTTCAAACAAATCATTTACTTTTTGCAATCTTAAATCTATCTTTTTGTTCGTTTTGATTGCAGATACTGAGATCTTAGAAGGAGGATAAAATGTTTTGTGCTCGCGATTCATAACTTAAATTTTATTTTTATCAAATTAAAATTTATTTATCCATTCTTTGCGCGAAACTTATTAAAAATTTCTTATTATTTTTCTTTTATTTATGTCATATATTATCATTAAACATCGGCCATTCTTCTGGCCAAATTGTTTAAGTTTAATAATATGATTGTGAATATAATTACATTGAAATAAATCAATTTATGTTTTTTTTGAAAGCAGTTTTAACATGAAAAATATGCTTGTTATATCGAACGCACTCTTTCTAGGAAACTTATGTTTGACAAATTGGTTTTTTTTTGGAGTTTCATTTATTGTTAGTCGAAATGAAAATTCGAATGAATAAAAAATGAAAACTGACTGGAATTTCTTTATTTACCGAAGTATTTGACTGGATATGCCTTTACTGGATAGTGGTTCATCTGCTAATGCACACCAGTATATTAATAATATTATAGTTACCGATTATTTTTATTCTACCAATGTTGTCTTTCATCAAGGTACCAATTTTGATAGATTACGGTTATAATTTATGCAATTTATGCAAATGAATGTGATGTTATTATGGTTTCTATAACGTAGATCTAAGATAAGAACATAATAGCGAGAAATAGTTTATTGAATGCAGGACAGTCTACCGATTTTTGTAGTTTAGGTCATTTGTTCCCAAACATTCTAACAACCAATGTGGAACACCAATAGTACACCTATGACAGCAAAATGTTTAGAACTACGGCGGATTGTAAGTGATAAGGAATTAATCAATGATAATTTTGGTCCGACAATAAAACACATATGAAGAATGTCAAAAATCACTTTTCATCTCTACGTAAAATAGCTCTAATCTTAGAATTAATGTTCAATTCAATGTTACAATTCAATTTGTATAATGTTTGGATTGATATCGTTAAATTCTTCTAATCTATGACAAATTCAGATAATACATCTATCGATAAAAATCTGTAGATAATCAAATATTTAACACATCTATTCAGACATACCCATAGATAAAAAATAATACAATATACAGTGTATATTGTTTTGTGTCACCCTCAACACCGACGGCAAGGAAGTGGAATACCTTATCGATACGGGAGCTACGCTTTCCGTTATAGGCGAGCAATACGCCAACAATATGCGAATTAAGGTAGAACTTTCAGACGGCGTTGTGCTGGAGACGAATGGGCGTCTAAAGAACGCCGGTACTGCTGAAGTCCGAATAAGAATAGGATCGGAGGAACCACTCGCTGCTACCATGTAAAGAGGTCTTGAGTCTCACAATGTCAGATAGTTTATTTTGGCAAGATATAGGAAAAGTTGGTACACTACGAGGAGAAGTGTAAAAATGAGGAAAGGGGCAAAATGATAGAACTAATGTATATAAGAAAAAAATGATTTGTCTCTCAGAACATCGCGCCTTTTATGGTGGCGCTATTCTGCCACGTTGGAAGTTATTGCCATCATGTCCCGTTAATGGAACATTGATTCGGGTCACAGCTTGTCTTCCAACGAAAACCGTCTTGTATGTCTCCTGATCGAATTATCATCATTTTTTTCGTTAACTCAAGAACATCATCATCAATATGTTGCTTAATTCCAAATCGGCTTTAACTTCCAGTTATCTGATGGTGGTTATTGGCGTGTTGTTCGTTACTGTCGTGGTCACCATTATTACCATTTTCGTCGGTCGTTAAAATTAAGTCAGTATCATCTTCAACACTATTAACATAGTATCTTTCATTACTTTCTATAAACTATAAACTATAAACATGCAAAATCATCTAACTTTTCATGTTCAACATCATCATTATCTATTCTGTTTGTTAGTTCATTATCATATAGACTCTATATTATGGAGATTCTAATGACCTCTTATAAAGTTCCCTAGCTAATTTTAACAAATGAACCTTTTGTTTAGCATTCCATTCTATTTTCATATCTAACTATAAATGTTCTTAAAATTATAAATATCTAATGTTAAGCTAGATATTAAAACTGATGAATTCTATATATGAATTCTGTATAATGATGAATTTTTAAATGTAATTTTGAATTGGAAAAAGCTTTTATATTTTCTTCTGCAAGATATTGTTTACGCGATATGCGATATTTTTGAAAACGATTTATCCAGTCCTCCTCCAACGAAATCTAAATGATCCGAAATGTATCACTTTTCAAAATTCATCGGGTAGTATTCGGTTAAAGTGGAACAGAAAGCAGATCCACAAGTAATATCCAGTGAATATACGATCGTTTTGCTTTGATTCCTTTGTTTAATAGTATAAGAAAAGGAAATAAATAGTCCATATGGCCAGGAATACGATTAAAAAGTTGAAGATATGCTACGGAATAAGTTTTAAGTATAGGATTTGGTAAACGTTTTCTATATTCAACACAGGATGTAAAAACAACGCATGGATCGATATTTAGATAAGAATTGGAAATGAATACAAATAATTCACAAAAGTCCACATTTTGCCATAAATTATATAGTCGATTTGCAGATATAACATTTTCATTAATAATATGACGTTCATCCCGTAAATAGTTATTATAAATATCAGAAATAACATCACTGAAAGATGAATAATAATGGTATGAGCTTAATCCATAATCGATTAAAATTGGTACATCTACCTCCTCGTTATTCGTTAATCGAATTTTTGTAGCTAATATATTTTTACTATGTAGATCTCCATGAGCATTAGCTATGTTTTTTAGCAGTATATTCTCTGTAGTATATTTATAATGGTTAATTGTAAAATGAACGGCCTGTAATTGTTTTAAGAGTAGAATAATATAAATCAACATATGTTTAGGAGACCGCGATATTCTGGGAAAAACGTCACGTATGCTGTTGCTTGCTCCGTCTATATAATCAGCAAACACACATCTTTGTTTAAGTCTTTGAATAATTGAAAAGTTGGTATAGAGTTTACCGATTTTTCTTGGTATTCTTGTCGGTACGTCAGAAGTAGCTAACTTTAATAATTCATATTTGGGTAATATTTCAATGGGGTGAAGATGTTTCCCAAGTAGAGCATTGGTTTCAAATAAAGCGCTGTCTAAACGTTCAACAGTCTTCATGAGCCCCACAATATCTCCGTCTTCGTTTTTTATGGAGAATGCTCGACCCTGAACACCATGACCTACATATGTGACAGTAATTCTTCCTCGCAACGGATGATTAATCGTCTTTTCATTTGTTACGAGTCCCAAGATACGATTACTACATAATGTCGATGTATGATTTGCTGGTTCTTCATTCACGTGGAAAGTTTTCCCTCCAGCTGCAATTTCTCGAGTTTCTTTCTCAGCATTCTTCCAAAACTTATTACAATCTCCAAATTCAACTAAACTTAAAAAAAAGAAATAAAACCAAAACATAAGTAAAAATGAAACAAATTAATTATTGTTCATTTTCTACCTTACATATAAAAAACTTCGTGACAGTAAGAACTTAACAGTTTAACCCTTTGCGTATTGTAATATTTCGTTTATTATTATTATTTATTAATTAAATTCCCGTCGGGATAAATTAGAAAAAATGAAAAAAAAGTTTGATCATCGCCGATATTGATTAATCGGTGTAATTCAGCGAGAGAATCCATATCGATTGACATAGAAATTGCGGGATCATAGGAAAAAGTAAAATCTCTTAAATCTTCAATTGATAACCAGTAATAACGAACTGTATGCGAAAAAAACCGAACGATTATTTGGGATATCTATGTTCGGAATTTGTGTAATATGGAAGTTCGATTCAGTGATCTTGTCAATAAGTGTAAAGACTCGACGAGAGAAGAGAATAGGTAGCAGAAGGAGACCGACTGTTGCGAAAAGGAGTCTATTGAATTGAAATCGAAAATTGAACTATTTTATAAAAAAAATGAGTCTATAAGATTTAGTCGATATTAACTAAAAACTTGTTTGCCTAACAAAAAACGTTAATTATTAAACCACAATAACTATGAGTCAACATGAGAAAGATAGATGGGAAGAAAATTGTAATTAATAATAATGAAAAGATTTTCGGTCAATTGTAAGTAAAACAATGTGGGTGTGAATCACAATGTTGTGAGATAGACATGGAAATATGAAAGTGTTGTAAACAATATAGATCGCCAAAGTTCGATAGGAGATATGTGTTTCACTTTGTACTGTAACAAGTACAAAGTATCACCCGGTCGATTGGCCGGTAATGGAGTAGGAGATGTAGAATAAAGGAAATTATCAATACCGTTAATATTTAATGATTTTGAATGTATAACCGAAGTTTGTTTCATTTTCTTTTTATTTGTCATTCATTCCATGAAAGCTTATTATGGAATATCATTTTTTTAGATTATTCTAAATCACCCACATATTGACCACCAATCACATATTGACAACGTACCACTTATTAACCACGTTCGATATATTGACCACCAGAATTAGAAGCCACCAACAACCAATCCACTCATACTTATTGATTATTACGTTCAATCTCACTGTTCGCTCTGCGGGCGACATAAGAAGACAAGCTCTAAAATGAAGTGATAAAATATATAAAGAATATTTAGTTTTACTAACTCCTTTTAGTCCAATGAGTTGCATATTCCAATACTCCAGTATTCGACTGACCTTTTTGACCGATATCTCGTCATCTCGTGTCCATTCCTTAGCCTGTTGGATGAGAAGAATCATGAAATTTTAAATAAAAAATCAACATCTTCCATTTCTTGCGACGTAACTTCCGACGTTAAACCTGATTAAGCAAACTATAAAATTTAAACTTAAAAAATACTAACCACATGACGACGCTGAAATAGTTCGCACGGGTGCAACACGTCGTTCTGAAAACAACGTGTTATGAGAGTAACATTTGAAATGAACTAACTCGGTGAAAATTTTTTCTTCATTCCAGTCCTTACCAGCACCAGCGACTCTTTAAGTAGAACAATAAATATTAATTAATTAAATAAATTAGGAGTTTCATAAACAAGATCAACTTCTCAATTTTTTCAACTTTCTAACAACTTTATCATACACTATCCTACTTTTGGTACGTCGTTCCGAACCTTGGGGTGTTATTACATTCGACATTTTCTACAAGTAAAAAATTAAATGAAGTATTACGCGTAACATAAATGCTGTCTGCGCATTTAATATAATATGAAATATTAAGCAAAAACAATATAATATCGTTTTAACTTCTGTTTTAGTGTTCTAAATTCAATTAAAAATTTTCTTTTTGCTTTCGATGACTCTCAATCGACTTAAATTGTTTAACCCCGAATTTTTATCATTTTCTATTCATTGTTAAATGTTATACAGTTTTATTCAAAATTATACATTTTAGCGATTAAAGTTAAAAACAACTCTATATTAACATTACTATATACTATATAGTATGTTTGTTTTTATGTTAAACAACTTATTAACTTGCTATATAGTGTATTAGTTAAAATTCCCGTCGGGATAAACATGAAAAAAGAGAAAAAAAATACTGTCATCCTCTGTGTCAATAAATAGGCGTAATTAATCGAGGGAATCGCGGTTAATAGGTAGAGTTGAGGTGGAATCGTATGTTGAGATGAAATTTTTAAAATCGGTTAGAGAAATGTTTCGAGAGGATTGGGAAAACGAAATCGATGTGAAAATGATGGATACCGGAAGGATGACTAGAGAGTAAGTCGGAATTGTTAAATTTATCGCGGAGTGAAAAAATACGAGAACATAAAATAATTGTAAGTGGTACGATATTCACAATGGCGAAGAGAAGTGAGCGATTACATCTATGAAAACAACAGATCATTCTCCTAATGAACAGATTATAAGCTCGGTCCAAGGAGAGAAAAGACCGATTAGAGCATAGAAAGATGGTCTCCAAAGAATACTCCAAAGATGGTAGTGCTAGGCTCCTGAATGGTGAAAGACGGATCTTTAACGGGACGAATTTGGATTTAGGAGAGAAGGAGAAAAAAGCTGTACTGAATTTGTTTCAGATACGATACATATAGGAGTCGAAGTATTCCGCGAAGGAGTCGGCAGAAATAGAAGATGTCGATGAGTTGGAGAAGCGATTAGTTATAAAAAGTCGCCTCCAATTATAAATCGGTGGATTGATACTTACAATTGTTAGATTCAATGACTGAGAGAGAGGAACAGAAACCTGAAAAATCACTCGGTCGAAGGTAGACATTGAAACATAAGATATAATGCACGAAAAAGCAGACTACATCCATTGATAGTTGGGTAAATGAAGAGGGATGGAGATCCTTAGAAATAAAAGTACATAGACCACCGGAAGGTCGATCAGAGTGATTATCAGAATCGGAGGGAGAAGCGGAGGTACTGAAACATAGATGATCAGCCACTTCGAGCCAAGATGGTTTCGAGTCAACTAGCCAAATCTCTTGACAGAAGATGAAGTCAAAGCCAGAGAAAAAGGAAGTAGAAGATCAGAGGTTGGTAGAACTATGTGTGTTGAGAGAGAGGAAAGTGATATTACGGATATCAGTTGAGACGTCCCAAGAAGGGGATCCTTTTGTGTAAGAAGAGAAACTATGTCATAAAGAGGTGACAGGATCGGACATTATCGAATCAGCGGAAGAAGAGTTTTTAGGGGCGATGGCTGGAGAGCCACCTTGCTTGATAATGGTTGAGTGATCGCCAAGTTCGACGCAGGGATCCCGAAGTAAGTCATTGGTAGAAGAAGAAAAATAGAATGGACACACAAAAGTGTTTTGGGGTCAGATGTTAGGTTCGAGGAAATCTTTCAATTTATCCACGGAGCAGCAGATGATAAAGGAGCGAGGAGTCATTGGATACATTTATACACCATATTATGATAATAGAGATTTTACATTGTGTTACGAATAGTATTGTAGATGCAATAAGTTGATCCGAAAAGTACACTATAAACCAGACAATCATTTAAAACAAAAATAAACGTTTGACTTTTGAAATTTTTCTTCTTTGCTTTTCTGTTATGTGGGGTTTTCCGCTTTTTGTTTATTTTTTTACCTATGTTCAAATGAGAAAAATCGAAAATAGTTGGGAGAAAGCTAAAGAATATTACCTAGATTTAACTACTGAAAATAAAACATTTCATATAAACAGTGCACCAGTTAGGGAACCCAATGAATTATGCAATTCTTTAACTATTGATCACATCGGGGATTTGGGAGGTGGCAGAGTTGTAAATAGTAATCCAAATGCAAGCTATGTCAGTTATCAATTGGGGAAAGGTATGCAGGGAGCGGTGTACGCTATAAGAAAACGAAGGAAAATTATTTCAGTGATGAAAGTGGCCGAAAACTTAGATGTCCTTTTATTTGAGGCCAACGCACTATATGCCAAACAACACCATCCAATAGAATTGCTACCTGATTATACATTATTAGGACTATCGACGGCAGATGGGTCACAAAAGGAATGGGAATACAACCTTGATCATGATAATAAATTGATAGTTAAAAGCAAGAAAACAAACTATTGTTTATTCACAAATTACGTAAGAGGATCGCAATTGGTAAAAGAAACGGATTTTCCTTTTCTGGCAGAAAATTTGGTACAATTTTTAATTTTTTTCATCACATTATTGAGACAAATTCAAGCGATTCACTTTACAGTCAATCATTATCCGTATACGGAAGAAGATATATTCTTGCGTGGTGTAGCGAATGCACATGCAGATATTTATTCTAGTAATATAATAATAGTACAAAGTTATTTTGGTCAAGGAGATTCTGTCGAAGAACGACAATTGCCAATGTTGATTGATTATGGATTAGGTATGAAAAATTATTACCTTACTGATAATGATTTTATTAGTGAAATTTTTAATAATTATCTTAGAGAAGAGAACAAGATTAAGAAAGAAAATGTAATTTCAAAAAATAGAATATATAATCAATGGCAAAATATCGATTTTTGTGAAATATTAATACTGATCGGAAAAACAATTATGCCCATTGATGGTACAGTCATTCATCGTTCTTGTCAAGAATTTCGTCAAAATTTAAAAACATCAAATATTGATGGTTATTATCATAATCAAATTCATTTATTCCGAGCACTACCATATGAACTTAGGTCTATTAAGCCGTTACTGTTAATATTATTAGAAGGTGCTCGGGAAACACAAACTTACCTTCATTGGATAGAAATGGTGAGGTTATTATCCCCCCATCACAAAATGAAGACCAAATCTAATTTGTTTAACTTATTAACAACTACGGATATCATTGAACCAAAAGAAAAAACACAAACAAAGGTTTTACAATCAGACACGGAATGTAAAGAGAAATTGGAAAATGAAGGATCAACAACTGTCGCGCCAAGAAAAAATCGATTGAAATTTTGGAGAAGACTTAACTGTTTTAAGAATAAACAGGATTAATACGAACAATTACCACAACTTCCCTCTCATAACTGCTTTTGCATTTCATACTAAAAATAAATAGCAGAATATGTTTTAGAATTATGCGATTTTAAGATTAATGCTTATTATTGACTTAAAAATTGAAATAAACTATTCTCTCTTGTAAAAACTACCTATTGAAAATAAGGAACGTCCTACAGTGCGTAGCATAAATGTTGGGACATAGGATTTCCCTTTATAGAAGAAAAACGTTTGGACATAACTGTTGGGACACGAAGATTAAATGGCTAAATTTCGCTCCCCATCGAACATTTGGCTGATATTAAAATTAACAAATTTTGAATATGACACGTTGGGAAAAGATTGACGAAAAACTGCAAGAAATTATTCTTAAAAAATATGAAAAGGATGATTTATCTATTCGGGATATGGCAGAAGACCTAGGAATGCCAAAATCATCAATCGGAAACATAGTTCGGCGACGTAGTATAGAGAAAGACAAACGGAAAGACAATAAAGGTCGTCCCCATAAATTAGTATTAAAAGAAAAATCGAAAATTGTAGGCTATTTCCGAAGATATCCAAATGCTTCTTATTCTATCCTTCTTCTTCTAATTGGACGAATTTCTTTTCGAATTTTAAATCGTTCTCTACTCAATAACTATGGATTCTGTAAATCTCAACGAAACCTTCTTCGGTGACAATACGGAGCCACAACATGACGACCACGGAAGCGATCAAGCAATGCTTCTAAGTGATGAGATAAAGTCCTTGATAATAGAAAACCGATATATGATTCAGAGAGAAATAAGTTTATTTGTCAATTCAACTAACAAAAAATTCGAAAAAGTTCCAAAGGAACTGGAGGATTTAAAAATCGTCGAATTTAAAAATAAAACGAGAAATGTCGTCGAATGAGGACTCGAATCTCAAAATTATGTCGAAAATTATCGAAGTAGAAGAAATGAACCAAAGAGTTCAAGCGACTGAGTTACAATGCGAAATGGAAGATCTGAAAATATATGCTGGTGTTCTCAAAATCGGAAATCGAAATACAGTTGTTGTCATATTCCCAAAGGATTTGATGGTAATTTGTATAAATCATGTGGACCCTCAGGAAATTAAATCTCAATTAATTATTAAGAACATAATATTCAATGACTTCAAAATTATTTCCGATTCGAGATTACTCGAAGATTCATCAATCGAACACGATCTATCACGTCTTCATAAATTTCTTATAACTCTCCAAGAGAACGACTATAACATCAATTTTCGGTAATCGGACTTTTTTGCACCCCTTTTTTTGAAAGATTGCGAGGTAGGACTTTTTTGCACCCCCATTTTTTTGATTTTTTTTACCTCCTACCAGAGATTTTTTTTAGGTGTTAGGTGCAAAAAAGTCCTACCCCCACAATCTTTCAAAAAAAGGGGTGCAAAAAAGTCCTAGAATCCAATTTTCTTATTTCTCGCAATAAAAAAATCACTCTCAATCAATTTCTCGTAAAGAGAATGAATTGGATCTCTAAAACGGATTTGACCACTATTAAAGAAATCGAAACGAACTGTCCTGATAGTCATCGACAGGTGGAAATGGAAAGTAAACTCCCTATTAGTGAAACAGCGAATGATCATCTAATAGTCGGGCATCTTGTACCGCCCAAAAGATTAGAAGAAGGGACATTCCTATCATGGATTAATCGAATTGAATTATTTCTGACATCGAACAGAATACCAAATAAGATGCATATGGATGTTCTTTGGAATGCGTTAAGAAATGAAGAGCGAACAGAACTATTGTATAGTATAATATAGTATGATTAGTACAGACTGATAAGTCTGGGGAAGGGCATCATAATCAATAAGCATTTTATTTTTAAATTGAGCCCTTCAATATGAGGACTTAAATGTATACTGGGGGCAATGATCGACAACCGGGGAATTGCTACAGATCATATTTGCCAAACTGATAATATTATTATTTTATTCATTAAAATTCCCGCCGGATAAAGGATAGGATAGATAAAGAAATGGAAAAAAAATTTTTATCGTCTCCGATATCAATTAAGCGTTGTAACTCCGCAAGAGATACTCGATCTATTGGTAGAGATGATATGGTGTCCGAAATGAATATGACGAAATGAATTGTTTAAAGTCATCGAGATGAATATTGTGATATAATCCATAGTAACGGATAGTGTGAGAAAAAATGGAGTTGGAATGAAAGTAATATGTGTTCGAAATATATGATGAGTGGAACTTGGTGTCGGAAGTTTTGCCGATAAGAGAGAGGACTCGACGACAAAAAAGAATTGGAAATTGAAGTAGACCGACAGTGGCGAAAAGTAGCGAACGATTGCATCTATGGAAACATCAAACTGTCCTCCTAATGAGCCGATTGTAAATCCGAGTAAAGTGGTAGTACTAGACTTCTGAGTATAGATAGACGAACTTTTAATGGAATAAATTTAGATTTTTCGGCGAAAGAAAAGAATTTACAACACAATTTGTAGGGAAGAAGATCCATAGTAGTTGATGAAAGTGAATGCATGTTGATCGATAACCGAGAAATGCGACGGAAGAAGAAATAGGAAAGTTTGAAAACGAGCTATTCCCCGTTGATAACAAAACGCTCTTCAATGGATTGATGGAAATCCCTCTTTCTATGAGAAGATGTGAAATTAGTCGAAAAGAACGTTTCAATCCGTGGGGAGAACGATGTAGAATCACAATGTCATCGGCATATGCGACTACGTGAGGAAACGACGTATCTCCTATAACGATAAGATTGTTGAGATTCAGTTGACGGAGAATACCGTCGATAACGAGACCGAATAACCGAGATCCAAGAATATTTCATTGACGTACACCTGAATTGATAGGGAACTAGGTACTGCAACAATTGTCATGAACAACGGAACAACGAGAACAGAGATAAACAAGAAATTTCAGAATAGAAGATTGGAGGCCATCGACGGAATGGAAAGCCTTAGAAGTATCGAGAAAAAGAAGATGTAAGGATAATTTGGGAATCCGAGCATTGAATATGGCCGGTCGAAGAAGAGGAAGAAGAGAATAAGTGCGGTAGACAAACTGATACAGAGAGGAAAAAAGAAGATGGCGATAGCGGAATAACACGAGATTTTCAAATAACTTCGGAACGAAAGAAGAAATCAAAGAAGATGTCATTGACGAAATGGGTCAGACCAGCTAATTATGAAGTGGCCTATCCACGAACTTCCCATATGGGAAGTGAAAGTGATAGAACTATAAGCTATGTACTGCACTATAAGTATCAATTAAGTAACTACTTAATCAAACATTTTAAATAATTTATGGTTGATCCCGAATTTTATTTTTTGTTGATTTTATTTTATAGTTTAAAATTTTTCTAATGTAATTGGGTACTCTACATTGTAGAGTCTACAATGTATTAGAATCCATCTCAAAGTTCCATTTGACATCCTTGTTCCATATCATAGAATAGTAATACTAGAACAGTGGAACAGAAAGCAGGTCTTCAAGATATCTCCAGTGACTGTATAATTGTAATTCTCTAATTCCCTTTTTTAATAGCACAAGAAGTGGTAATAAATATTCCATTTCGTCAGGAAGCGTATTCAAAAAGGGAAGATATCCTACGGAATAAGTTTGAAGTCGAAGACTTCTTAATCGTGTTCTAAAATCAAGACAAGCTGAATAAACAACCCCTGCTGCGATAACAAAATAAGAATGGGCGATTAATACAAGTACTTCACAAAAGTCCATATTTTGCCATAAATTATATACTCTATTTTTAGATATAACATTTTCATCAACTATTTTATGGTCTTTTCGTAAATAGTTATTATAAACCTCTGATATAGCATCACTGTAAAATGCATAATAATTGTCCGAGGTTAATCCATAATCGATAATGACTGGTGCATATACTTCCTCTTTAGTCGTTAATCGAATTTTAGTAACTATGATATTGTTATCATGTAGATCTCCATGAGCATTAGCTATGTTTTTTAACAGTATATTCTCTGTAGTATATTTATAATGGTTCGTTGTAAAATGAACGGCCTGTAATTGTTTTAAAAGGAGAATAATATAAATCAACATATGTTTTTTATTTCGTGATATTCTGTCCAGGACACGGAGTCTGGCATTGACTCTTCCGTTTATATAGTCGGTGAACAGACATCTTGTTTTATTAAAAACTTAAAACAGTTTTAAGTTGTTGTGTAGTTAAAATATTCTTAATAAGTTTTGCTTCTGCTCCTACCGCTCTTGGTGGTATGTCCGAAGTAGCTAATTTTAATAACTCATATTTGGGTAATATATCAATGGGGTGAAAACTTTTCCCATATAAAGCATTCGCTTCAAATATAGCACCGTCTAAAATATCCATGGTCTTCATGAGAGCCACAATATTTCCGTCTCTGTCCTTTATGGAGAATGCTTTCCCCTGAACACCTCCACCGACGTGTTCAATAGTAATTTTTCCTCTAATTGGATGATTAATCGTCCTTGTATTACGCCCTCTAGGAAGGTAACGGGCAGTACATAATGTCGATACATGATTTGCTGGTTCTTCATTCACATTAAACGTTTTTCCTACAGTAATAAATTGTCAAAAGTTTCTTTCAGCTTTATTCCATAGCCTATTAGAATCCCCAAATCTAATATGTAGAATTCCTCGATGTTAATTAAAATAAATAGATATTTATATTGTTATTGATGTTCAAGATTTGAAGAATCGAAAATAGTAAATGTGGTTTTCTGAATAATAGTAGAAGTGCCTTTTTTCCATTTATCTCTTCCTATTTATAATCCTCCTCTGTACAAAACTAATTGTTTTTTTCTCGTTTTTTCACAGGTTTCCTACA
>JALJEE010002571.1:0-23432 GCA_023231475.1 Seison nebaliae | reverse complement strand
AATTATAGAAATGAAGAATGATTGTTAATTTTATTTATAACTTTATTGTATTTTATTTAATCTATATACTATTTTATTCTTTGGGTGTAATTTCTAACTTACATTAATTTCTTGTTAGTTTTCAGTCAATATCGACTAAATTTTATAGACTATACTATAGACTTAACTATAGTTAAATTTGAGTTATACTCACACTAGGTTAGGACTCCTGAACATTTGCAAAGTGGTGAAGACTCCATCGAAATACAATTAAGATGGTGACGAATTGGTACTGCAAACCTTTCCCTCCGTCATATATGTTTTATATCAGCGAATTATCACCTTTTCTAATGATCTTCTTACCGAGATATTTGAAAGTGATCGAGAACTTGTTCACTATTTTGATTTATCGGAATTCATTGATAAGGTCGTCACATCCCTTTCTAATTTTTCTGTTGGTAGTATTGGATCCGATGAAATGACAAATAGATATGTAACTACGGTATGTCTACCTACGGATTCTGTAGCTCTTATGGACGAAGTTGATTCACGAAAAAATATTTCTCTAAACAATTCCTCTAAGGGATTATCTCTTTTCTTTTCAATATACCCCAATGGGGATTGGCTGTAAATGAAATTTAAAAATAATCCTTCACATTATTCATGGGAATCTAACCGTTCCTCTTATTAACCATGATAATATTAACATTCTTCGATTTTTTAATATATTTTATTAAATTATTTTTAATTTAATATTTCTATATATTATCGTGTCGTATGTGCAACATGTAATGAGGAGGAAGTGCCATTGTACAACTATCTATCAATCACAGTGGTTGTGAACATACTGTATGATTGTTAACTGCTGCATCTCCATCTCAACTATTTGTAATAGTCACTATTGATGTGTCTACAACAGAGATGATTTGCCTATTGTTCATTTGGTGTGCGCATAATATATAATTGGAAGTACGTACCACGTAAAATAAACGAATGTAGGTGATGCGATAGATTGCATATAGACATATGTCTATATAGTATATATTAGATGGTATGTGTGGGAGGAATACAGATGGTTATTACAGATTCTATAATATGGAATAATTATATAGAATCTATATAATCTAAATTTCTTCTTTTTGAAGAATCAATGTCTTTTTATTCTATCGACAAATAATTCTTCGACAAATATCATTTATTATTTTTCGAATAACCTCAATAATTGCGGTTTTTATTTATGTAACTCAATTGAGCACAATAAATGCATACTTAACGTTCGTCATTCTTCTCTTTCGATTGACATTAATTTCCACTTCATATTTCATTGTCTTTGACATCCATCTGAAAATCAATTTATTCTGAATTACTTACGTGTAGTGTTCGCTCTCCACATTTTCCCCTTAATAACGTGAAATATATTTGTATTTCATGAAATTAAAATATTTCCTTATAATTATTTAATTTGTTCCACCCAATACAAACGCTCATTTCGAGAATGTTCACTTTTGAATTTGATGATTTAAAACTTTACGTGGAATTATATGGAATAAAATTTATTCCAATGTATGAAATGTTCGAAATGATGAACGAAATGTCGTTCGAGTGGTGGATTAGGAAGCATTTTCATTTATAATCATCCCCAAATTCTTTTGCCTTTTCTTCGTCTGATAAATAATTAACACAATTGACTTTGAGTGAAGTATCTACGATTCATTCATCACCCAAAGCATTATCTTCCTGACGTGTAGTGCTATAAGCGTATTTAAATTAGAAAATCTACTTCCCCAACGAAAAATGTATATGGTAATAATCTGTGGATTTCAAACATCGAATGAAATTTGATGAAGAACATTCGTATGAAACGACGATTTTGGAAGAAATGAATTTGACGAAACTAGTTAGAAAAGGTCATTAGTTTAAAGAAGATGAATGAGTTCTCGTTGAGCGAAGGTTGACGGAGAGTTGAATTTGACGAAAAAATGAATCATTTAAATAAGGAAATGAAAGTATCATGATTAATTGTTGATTCAAAATGAATCAAGAGATTTTTTTAATTTGTGCAATCGTCTTCTTCATTCGTATGAAGGAAAGTGATGTATTGAATCCAACTCCAATTATGACTGCAGTAGATGTTAATAGCACAACATCGTTGGCCAAAGGTAAAAATGGCGATTATGAATTCCTTTTTTTTTCTCACGGTTATCTTTCCGAGTAAGGTTTAATAGTGACTCAAATGTAAGTTCTCTTCTCAAAGAAAAGAGGGAAGTTGTTAAGAACTTGGCTGGCTATGAATGACTCATTGATAATCTTGAATATTCAATGTATACAGTATTGGACGAACTGAGTAAGATATGAGGGGAGGATGGAAAACATATCAATGGTCAATGATTAGAAATCCATTATTTGTTATTAGATTAATTTTATGAACAATTGCATTTATCTTATGTTAGGTAAAAGTAATGTTAAACGATCGAGTCAAAGCTTTGTCCATAACTCATCATCTCCTCCATTCAACTCTTAGCAAACAAATGCATTAGTTGCCATATGAGACTATTTATCTCGGTCCATACATATCTTTCTCCAAACTAATCTACTAGTGGATTGAGAGGAAATTAATAAAAGCAAAATTAAACATATTTGTCAATGTGAAAGTTTCAGATTAATGTTATTACATAATATAATTTGTCTAATAAAAAACGATCATTCTCCAAAATAGAGAAATTATTTCATACAAATCGAAATATAAATGAATTAGTTCATAATAATGAGGACGATGAGGATGATAATGATGATGATGGATCATTAACATTCGTCTAATAATAAATGTGATGCATAGAAAGAATTATGTAACATGCTACATCACTGAAAGGAACTTCTCCCAATTTCTATTGTCAACAATAACCGATGATAGAATAAGCAAATTATTTTCTTTTCCTTTTCTATTATTCTTCTCTTTTACTTTTGTCCATAATTAACGAGCACTATTTTTCTTCCTTCATCCAAACATCCGAACGCTTTTGCAAGTTGAAAAATTTTCCTTTGAAAATTCATCTAATTTGCAAATTCAATGCTTCCTTACCGAACACGTAGTCGGTGAACATATGAAGGTTCCATCGAGTAAACTACTGGGAAAAATTGTTAAGTCTGATATAATTCATGGATTAGATCGGTTCATTGTTTGGTCATCGTGTGAAAATAAGGTAATCATTTCCATTTATCATTTCCCCATCAGATTAAATATGATTGACGAAAAAAATTAGTAGAGGAAGCTTTTGTCTCGTTATTGTGTGCACATTGTGCTATTTGGCTCTGCACAAATAAGAAAATGTTTTCAAATTTATTAAAAACGAATATTTTGAGAAAGAACGAACGAGATATCTTAATTATTCTTTTTTCTTTCCATTCTTTCCCCCAGAGAATTGATGGAAAGTATTTTTATTTGTATAAAAATAAAAATAAACAATCTCATAATTATTTATTTTTCGTCAATATCTCAAAAGGAAGAGAAAATATGAGAGAATTATTTGTTATGTGTTACTTCTGTTGATAGTGCATATATACGGATAATTAGTCGATTTATATCAGATTGATTACTTCAAAAGGAAAGAAGCGATTCATATTCGAAAATCTTAAAAGATTACAATCAGTTATATATGTTGAAATATGTTGAAGACTAGTTATGATGAATGAAAACATTTGTTTTCATTTTCTAACGAATATCGTTGGATATTCTTATGTAACGTGCAAAATTTTATTTATTTATTTATTTATTTTCCCCATCTCGATTATCAGCCAATAGTCACAATATGATGAATGATTCGTTTCATAAACGTCATATTTCTTCTACTCAGAAATCGACGATTCCTTCTCAACTTTATTTCGGGAAAGTTTGTTGAATAAACAATGAAATGCGGATAGAAATGATTATTATTACTATTCCGTAATGATCGATTCTTTTCATTTAGTCCTTACCAGTCGATCAGACCGAGTTGATATTGTCGATAACTGAAATGTGATAGACATAATGTTATTCGGATATATTTCGATGATAGAAAAGAATTAGACTCATCATCTGACAATCACTGTGAATGTGGAAGTGGAAATATAGTACCATATGACAAACAAACCAAATCTATAAGATGTACTATGGTATCATATGAAATTTGTATGATTTCATATTGCGATGTTCATAATCGAACACTAATTCGTTTTTGATGAGTCATTGTGATTATCCATTCTTCTCTGTAAGCCAAAGAAGAATTATGTGATGGTAAAAATTGAGACGAGACTTCAATATTACTCCACTTCCGTTACAATCTCACAAAATTACACTATTGTATCTAGTTGGTCGGATGAATGTTATTGTTAATGGAGGAGATGAATCTTTCAATTTGAATTTCTTCCTTCATTTTCTTCGCTGAATGGAAAATATTCCAATTTCAACCGATACGAAATTTATAAACTTTTATAATTACCGTTTTCTCATCATGTAACCCATCCATCATATCGTCATGTCAACGTTAAATTATGGACGAGATGGACGTTATGGAAGAAACGAAATATTACTAATGATATAATTAAGTTAAAGGAAAGTTTCGATGTTTCGATATCGTAATTGTCGAACATATAGAAAATAAATTCAATCAATCGAACTTATTCATCAGAAAGAATTCATTCAATAATTTCTCTCACTTACAATCGTAATTTGTTAGACATCGGCTAATGAGGAGCGTAAGTGGAAAATGTAGCATAGTGGAAAGATAGTAGGTTTATTTCATTTTGTTCACAATCAGATTTAAATCGCTTCTCCATCTTCTCTCCTCGATTCTTTCATTTCACAATATGTATTGTCCAGGTTGAAGAAAATTTTCTTTATGTAAATTAAATTTTCAATTATTCCGTTTGAAATTCACTTCGCTGTCACTATACATCCTAAAGTTAGGATAAACCTTTTATTTCTCGTCATTCGAACTAACTCGATTTTTGATTATATTTAATAAATTTTGTGGGATAAATAATTATGCGATAAATGTTAAATAGAAAAAAAAATTCTTGAAAGTTTTATTCGTAACATTTATCTAGTTCTTCTCGAAATAAAAGGAAAGGAAGATTTGTCAAGTGAATAATTGATGAGATGGAAGAGAAGTAATACGAGAAGAAGTCGATCAATTTATCGATAAATTTACTCTTTCTCTAAAGTAGAATTTTATGCAAGTCTTTCTTATTTTTCTTTTTATTAAATTTTAATATTGTCATTCCTTATGATAATCGTGGTGATATTAACAGATGGAACAATTACTTTTTTCGTCCACCATCAATTGCTTTTCATTCCAATTTCATTCTGAATGAATTATAGAGGAATTATCATTAGTTATATGGTGAAGAATAATGTAAAATAAATTTTTCGAAAATTCCAACAACAACAGTCCACTGTTGATTATCGGAGAAGAAATAATGTCGATTTAGTCTCCTTCTTTCCCATTGCTTCTTCTACATATTTCGGTCATAGTCACCATTCTCATGATAATTTTGATGATATTCAAAATTCATTGCTTCCTTCACTCTCAACATTACATGGGAAGAAGTTTTATTCGTATATAAATGTAAGAATGAATAATGATTCTTGTCGATGAGAGAAAGAAAGTGAATTAGGAAGAATTAGTTAATTTGGAATAAATTATTTCTTCATCTCTCGATTATTGTCCATCATTTGATTATGAATGTGGATGGTTGGAAGGAAGAGAGGACGATTAAACTAATTCTCCTACAAATGTTCCAGTCACTCATCATTATCATCATTATCATCATCATTCTCTTCAAAGAGAAGACGCTACTTCCATTTTGTATAAGTGAGAAATGAAAGAAATTCCACACGAACTCTAATATGATATTAGTAATATCGATCAAATATTAAACAAATCTTTCATATCTGTTGCACAAGTAATATTTGAAAGTTGAACTAAATTTATATTTTCTTTGTAATTTAATCGATTGATGAAGTAAATTGATATTTAATTGAACACATTCCCTCCTTGTCGAAATGACGAAGAACGTCTTCTCGAAACACATTTTGAAATACTTCCCATTCTGAGGGAGTATGGCGTAATGACGAAATAATAAGAAATTTTCATTAAAATTTTAATAAAAAATCTCCCAACATATCTAATTCATTTATCTAATGTAACAATTCAATTTGAGTTTATTTCGGTTTCTTGATAATTTCTCGTGAGAAACACATGATGTGATTTCTCTTCAATATTTCCATTAAAATTCTTCATAATAAAATTTATTTCATTTCTATTTGAAGATGAGATGGGGAATCGATTCGATTGAATAAAATTGAACATTTTGTCGATTCGGATGATTGTTGTGTTTATTCGAACGCTGACGTGAACTCTCAAAGAATTGATGATAAGAGAATCGTGACAATCTTCCGCAATCCATGTTATTAGAAAAGGAAGAAAAAATTTTTATAAATAATGAGAAAGAAGAATGATATGAGAGGAATCATTCGATTGATAATTTCGTCCATCAATCGATTGATTGATTGATGAATTAAACTCTCATTTTTTTTCAAGTCATTGAATGATAATAATGTTCATTGTTGATAATGACAAGTTCATTCTCATCTTGTCCTTCTTCTTCTTTCACTCCAATACTCTCCAATTGGATTTAATTGATGGAAATGAATAATTGTGAAGATAATTCCGATAATTTCCCATCAACATCTTCAGTGAAATCGCCGTCAAAAGAAGACAGTACGACAAGTAATATTAGTAATAAACGAACGTCGACGATCACTTCGAATTATGTGATGGATGACTATTTATTAGCATCGACAGATACGGATGTATTGGAAGCGAAATTATGTTTGTTATTAGAATTGAGGAAATTCGTCAATATCGATCTTTTCAATCGAGGTTATTACAACATTCGATGTTCATTCAAATTGCCAAAGAATTGTATTTCGAGTGTGAAGGCTAGTCTCTTACATTCGGCATCGACCGTCAATCTCGATACGTGTAATACATCCAACAATTCGAGAACGACATCAACATCATCGATGACGAGAAAAGAATTGAATGCTCATGTCGATGAGAATAATAATGTGGTGAGTAAGACCTTCTCCATTCTCTACAAGAACGAAGATTTGAATCTCGACGATATTTTCATGTTCGACATTTTCATTCTTGTTGACGCTCTCCACATTCTCCCTTTTCTTTCGGCATTGTCGATGCAAGTAGTGGTGGAATTGAGATATGTGGATCGAGTACATTCGATTACTGCTCTTCATACACAAATTCAAAATTCGATGAATGAAATGAAAAATTCAAATAATTCGAATCTACTTACCACTTCATCGTCATCGTCATGTGGAGCACAACGAAATCTTTCTGCCTCCTCCACCACACTCAATCGAACGAACAACGAAATGAATGAAGATATTCAAGTGAATAAGATGCAAGTCGTTTTCCAGAGACAATTCGATTTGCACTTCAATTCGTCGAAAGGTCTCCATGTACAAATACCGGTTGTATTCGATTATTTCCATTTATGTTGCGTTCAAATGACAATTCATATGAATCTCGTTTCACTTCTAGCACCCAATAATCTACTTCATCTTTTACCGACGATCGATGCGAAAAAATGTAATTCATTATCACACATCTTCTTCCATTGCGACATCTTCCAATCGTCATCAATGAAAATGATGAATCTTCAAAAACGACAACATGCTTATCGATTATTCGAGGAAGCACAAAATGCTCTATCTACTGCATTCGCTTCTCTTCATTATCATATTCTTCGATTTCTTTCATTCGCTCGATTGGAAATTATTCCAAATACTATGTCTCTTCGACAGAATCGAATAAATGAAAATCTCGAATTGATGACATCTCAAATTGAACAAGTTCTCATTGAGATCGCTCATAAACAACGGAAATTATCAGATAATGAAATAAAATCTGCTTTCCTCGATGGCGATGTCGATATGGAGACTATTGATGGAATCGTCAATACCACATTGGCGAATGCAGCTGGTGAGAATATTATGTTGTGGGATATTGTGAAGAAATTATTTTCATTATCTGATCCAATTTCATTATTGTTGGCACATCAATACCATAACGAACGTATTCAACGATTTAGTGAAGGTTGTTTCATTAGATCGAAACCACTTTCACGATTATTAGATGCGAGAGTAGAGAATTATGAAGCTGCTTATCGATTTGTTATCAATTCTGATTATATTCAACGATTACCATCATTATCGATTTCATGCGAAGAATTAGATGGATCATCTGATGATACTGCCATCATATTCATTGACATCTTATCAGATGATAAACATTTCATTAATAATAAACGTCATCCGAATGTTAAATATTATCGAGATCCCAACAATGACAATAATCATCAGAATGATAAGAAGAAGAAAAAGAATGAGAATAATAATCGTCAAAGTGAAAAGCAAAAAGGAAAAGCGAGTATACAATTCAGTCAACAATCATCAATTGGAAGTAGTATGGAATCGAATGGTGTAATGAATCAAATGAAGAAAAATAAGAGTTGTAAATCATCATTGAATTCATCGACAAATACGAATACATCAAATGGATCATCTATAAAGAATGGAAAGAAAGAACAAATTTCTACCACACTCTTAAGCTCAACTCCAAATTTGACTTTCTCTTCCACCATCATTCACGATCTGCCTACCACCAATGTTACGAAAGAGAAAAAAAAGAAACGATCGTCGAAATTGAAAAAGAAAGAATCGTCGTCATCATCGTCGACATCGTGGAAGGGGAGAAATGAGAATGATTCGATACAACCGACAAATCAAGCGGCAACTTTACAATTCTCTGATGAAAAAGTGTCGTATGTAGATGGAAGAGATCAGATGATGTATTCGTCAGGTAAAGTAAAATTGAATTGTCTCTCCTGCATTAGTGGAACAACGAATTCAAATTGTATTTCGAAGAAATCCAATAAAATGATGGAGAAGGATGATGATATTTATTATGTATTGCAACGACAGAGTGAAGTGAATAATTCTAAATCAATTGATTCATCTGCTTCATCCACTCATCAGAAGAAGGATGGTGATAGTGGAAATTCAGATATCGATGAAGATGAGGATTATTTTGAGGAGAAGGAAGAGGAGGAGGAGGAGGAAGAGGAGGAGGAGGAGGAGGAGATAAGTGATGGTAGTGGGAATGAATCGGTGAAATTAAATAAATTGGAAAATAATGAGAGATCGGTTGATATTTATCATTCAATTCCATCGAATAATTTAAATGATTCATCATCTCATTCTCATTCATCAACATCTTCCTCTTATTCATCATCATCATTATCATCATTAAATTCAACAAATAAATTAAATGATTTATTGAAAGAGAATCCACATTCGACACAATCACCTCTCATTATTTGTACGACGACAATCGCCATTCAAATGCCCAACAACTCCATCACATCATCAACAACAACAACGACAGCAATGGTTGGAAGATATGATAAAAGGGAAAATAATGATGGTGATGGTGATGGTGATGGTGATGGTGAGAAGAAAGTTAAGAATGAATTTATTTCTATTTCGAATCCAAATCGAATAATGAAGAGATTGGGAACATATGAGGAATGTGTACCTGGTGTGAATGATGAGGAGAATAATAACGTGAAATTAATCAGTTTTCGACGTTTATATCCATTCTCGTCACCGTCAATAAAACCGTTAGAGAACGATGTGGAAAAGGTGGGAAATTCATCAATTATTCCATCGAAAACATTGACAAATTTCAAATCGAAATTTAAATCAAATAAGAATACAATTCTTCAAGAAAGTGATTTGGATGATCCGCGAATTTATTCGAATAATGTGAAAAGGAAATGGGATTCGTTAAATGAAAATAATTCAGATTCAACTCATTCAGAGAATTCGTCTGTTCATCGATCAAATTCGACGACAAGAACAAACACGAAAACTTCGACACCTACTCATCAAATCAGAAAATCACCAAGTGAAGAAGAAGAAACGATCAGTCGAATTAATTTACGTATAAGAAATGAGAAAATAAATTCGTTAATTAATAATGAAAATTTCATAAATAATGAGAAACCTTTACGACCTCTATCTGCCGTTGCCTTGTCACTTAATCAGAATTATCTTAATTCAATAACAACAACAACATCAGCAAATGGAAAAACGACGACATGTCAAGGAATAGAAGGAAGTGATGGATCAGCATTATCATCTTCTATCTCTTCACTCTCCTTTACATCCAAATCATCATTGTCAGATAATGTTGTTCATTTGAAAGAGTCGATAAATGATCCACAATTAGCTCTTCAAATTGACCATCATCCGACATCGCAATCTGATGCATTAATCAAATTGTCATCTTATCGCGAATCGTCAATGTCGAATTTGATGAGTGTTAATGAGAATTCGGCGAGTCAATTCTTTCAACGCGATCGATCATTTACTGATACATGTCAAATGGACATGTATGGAATCGATAATAAAGCTCCATTGAACGACGTCTTATCAACAACGATTAGTAATATGACGAATAATATTGATGGGAATGATGATATAGACAACAATCATTTACTCTCCTCCACAATAACAACATCAACATCTACAACAACGACAAATAAGAATAATACGATGGTTGGTGATGCATCATCAATAACAGATGATTTAAATCAATTACTTCGATCTCCATATCATCATATTACATATCATAATAATAATAATAATAATAATAATATCAAAAAAAGAACGAATTCAATAACGAAACAACAACAACAAGGAAATAATGTTCGTCCATTTATTTATAATTATTTGGGCGACGATGATGGAACGCCAATGCATAAGAATAAAAAAGAGAAAATATTCAAACAACAACAATTGGTGGAGTATGATGATGAACCGAAAGTTCATCGAATTATAAATAATTCACCTGATCATCTACCTCGATTAATTGACATGAGTCAACACTCATTGACGACAACTTCAACATCGAAGGATACATCCTCACTCTCCACCATTTCCGATAAGAGTTCTAATTTAATTCAATCGGAAAACGGAATTCGGAATGAGACATCATTTCAAGGAAGGAATTTCAGTTTGAGAGGGAACGCTGTCACTTCCGCCATGAAGTCGGCAGAGAAGTATCGGAAGAAATCTTCGTCCTCTACCGCCAAACCAATATCGATCATTGTTGAAGGTGATTCCGAATATTTCAATTCCGCCACTAACACATTAACAACTCCCACTTCATGTGACGATGATATTGATGATGATGAGGAGGAGGAGATGGAAAATGATGGAAATTTGAATGATCACAACACCACCAATCATCATCGTCATCATCATCATCATCGTTATTATAATGATGATGGTTATGATGAGAAGAAGAAACTGAAAAAGAAAAAAACAGATAAAGAGACTGACAATATCACAACAACAACAACAATCGTCATTGATAAGACGTCGAAGAAATTTTCGTCGCCAAATAAGAATGTCAAATCAAAAATAACGACTACAACAACGATAGCGACAAAAGCACCTACAGCTGTTTCACAAATTAATTATCGTCAATTGATAAAGAATCGGAATGTTGGAAATATCAAACCAGAAATGGTAATCGTATCAAAAGGACGATTAACGAGACGACCATTATTAAGAGATGTTCAATCCAATCTTCATTCATTTTTACAAGCGAAAGAAATCTTTCGAGACAAATTTCATCGTCTCTATCCCGATATGATGTTAATGAGTGATTATCAATTGAATGCTTGTCGCAAACCTTATTTTCATTACAATACGAAATCATCTCATTTGGATTCGTTGCAATCAGCCATTTCCTATACATCTGATCATTTACCATATTCCATCGATTATAATGCTAATTATCATAAGAGAGAAGAGTATTCGAATCAACAAGAGAAAAATTTGGGAGAAGATCATGACAATGAACACATTCACAATTTACTTCATTTAGTTATTTGTGTTCATGGTTTGGATGGGAATGGAAGTGATTTGAGAAGTGTTCGCACATATCTCGAAATTAGTTTACCAGATGATCATTTCGAATTTATCATGAGTGAAGCTTATGGAGATCATACATTCAGTGGAATTGATGTCATGTCTGATAAATTGATGGAGGAGATTGAACGTCATATTAGTTTCTGGAAGATCAGACCAATAAAAATTAGGTTTCATTCTTCATTTCTCTCTTTTTCTCTCTTATTCATATTTATTTAGTTTTATTGGTCATTCATTGGGAAATCTGGTAGTACGAGCAGTGATTGTAAAAGATCGTTTTAAAAAATATTTAGGACGACTACACACATTCCTCTCATTATCCGGACCACATTTGGGCACATTATTCAATTCATCCGGTATCGTTAATATGGGTTAGTTTTTTTTTCTTTTTTTTTTGATATGTTTAAAATGAAATTTTCATTGTAATTTGAAGGTATGTGGTTGATGCAGAAATGGAAGAAAAGTTTAACTCTCCAAGAATTGAACTTGAGAGATCATTCCGATCCGAGAAAATGTAAATTATATGAATTGAGTAAAAGTCAAGGTTTCTCCTTTCTTTCTTTGTCTCTTTTAAAATTAATACTTTAAAAATAATTGTTCATTCAAATAATTCAGGATTAAATCATTTCCAACATATCCTTCTCGTCGCATCATATCAAGATCGATATGTTCCTTATCATTCGGCAAGAATTGAACGAATCTCCAATTCAAAAGGTGAACTCGCCGTCATTTACAATGAAATGGTAACGAACATTTTGGCACCATTTCTTTCGGGGAATTCCGATAAGAATCGTCCAACAACCATTGTGCGTTATTCGGTTTATCATGCATTGCCCAGTTCGGGAACGAATGCATTAATTGGTCGAGCTGCTCATATCGCCGCTTTGGATAATGAAATATTTCTCGAGAAATTCTTATTAGTGAGTGGATCTTATTTCTTCTCACTCGCACATTCCTTACATCCCAATGAACTTCGACTTCTTTTACCAAATCTTAATAGTAACGATAATGATAACGATAACGATAACAATAAGAAATATAATGAGAAAATGTTACGTTCATCACTTCACAAATCTTCTGCTCCCAACATCTCAACTAGACATCACAGCTTTCAAAAGAAACTTTATCGAGATCTTATTCAAGAACAACGTCAACAACAACAACAACAACAACAACAACAGCAACAACAAACATCACAGAATTTCCAACGTAAATCAACATTAAATCATTCATTCCATAATATGAATAATATCAAAGTTTTTCCATTTTCACATTTTTTCTTTTACAATCATTTCTAAAGAATTCCTCCATTTCAACTCATCAGAAAGTAGCAACAACAATAATAACAACGACTTCGAATGTGGTGAAGTTAAAAAATAAAGATTTTGATGATCGATTAACGAAGAAACGGAATTCGTTGAAATTGTTAGGTAGAAAGCATTTTGCTTTATCGTCATCATCAGCTTCAACTGCCACGCCAACTCCATCTTCTTCATCCGCAATCAATTCGAAGTTACATATGCGCAACATGTTAAATAAGCGTGATGGCCTAGACAAATCATCAGGATCTTTATTCAATGTTGTCTCATCGTCGGCTGGATTGGGATCAGTGGCTTATTCATTCAATCAGAAAGATTTTGGAAATGTCCTTCCTCGACGAAAGAATATTTCTTCTTCTGCTAATTTCTCGAATAATTCTCATTTCTTTTCCGTTCTTTCTGATGCCATCGAGCGTCAAAGCGAAGAAGATACTCATCAAATTGAACGACAACAAGTTTAAACAATTTTTCATTCGATTTATTCATTATTGTTATTATTATTATTATTATTTTGTCTTAATAGAAGAAGAATCGATTATCAGCAAATAGTCACAATACAATGAATGATTCACTTCATAAACGTCATTCTTTCTTCTCAGGAATTGATCATTCAAATGATTCCAAATATTATCGACGATCACAACAACAACAACAACAACAACATTTACAATTTTATCGACAACAACAGCAACAACAACAGCCACAACAGCAGCAGCAACAACAACAAACAAAATCTTTAAATGTGTCAAATCGAATGAAATATACGAATACGACATCAAGTAATAATCATCAAATGAATTCGGTCGCTTCTATTTGTTATACGAATAAATGAGGAAAATCTTCAGAAAGGTTCTCCTCTCTTTCGGTTCTCGTCAAATTCGACAAGACAAAATTAAATTTTCGAAAGGAGAATGATTTTTTCCCCTAATATATTCTTTTCTCACGCAAAACACAACACCACCACCACCACCACTACCACCACGAACAACAACAACAACAATGATACAGATGATACAGATGATGGTGCTAAGTGTAGAAATTTGTTATGAACTGAATATTAAACTTGTAAATGAATAAATCTGTTCACGAATATGAGAAAATGATTTCTCTTTCATTCCTTTCTCAATTCGTTCAATTTCTTCTACCTGACTCCATCCCTTCTCCAAATTATTTTACGTACCTTCTTTTTCATCTTCACTCCCAACTCACAGATCAGCAGCAACATATGAATGTTTTAAATGAACATCGTTGTATTTAATTTTATTCTCCATTTCTATTAACCTTACTCATTTTATTTGTTTCCTGTCCAAACAGGATTCTAATATCTATTTATCCAAATAAATGTTTATTATCTTCTTGATCTATTCATTAAATACTCACATTTTCCTACAAGGCAACTTTGACTGCGAGGATGGTTACAAAAAAAATTAAAAGTGGAATTGTGTAAAGCATTATTTTACAAAACATATTAACCACTCAGATTATACGTGCGGTGCATAGTAAGTGCACAATTTAATTAAGAACTTTTAAGCTTTAAACTTTATGTTAGCTATCCATCACATACATATTTGCGATATGTGTATATGTTCTAAATTTTGTTTTGAATTCTAATGATCGAAGTTCCCTTGTTAGTTCCACATGTCCCTTAACAACATTTCAACGCGCCAATCTTCCTCCAAATTATTCATTATTTCATCATTTAATGAAATAATTTCTTTTCCATTTCAATATCTCACTAATTACAAACATTATAATTAATACAAATAATAATAAATTAGTTAATTTAAAAAACTAACGTAAGTCCGACCGAGAGAACTTAAGACAATCTCCATATGACATCTGTTCTACGCCAAAAGGTAATTGAATAGTGATATACATATATATATATATATGGTATATACCAGACATGTATGAAGTGAGTAAAAATGAGTATTAGGGAAAAGAGCGAAAAAAAGCTATAAGATTAATGTTTGGATAGAATTAACGAATGATAAAATGAATTGAATTTAATGAATCTATTTAATTAAAATAGGCAACGCTAATAATTTTTGATGGATCTAATTAATTTCTTTCTTAAACTTCTTCTCATTCGTAGAGAAGTGCATTCTTCAATTGCTTCACGTTCGTTTCTCCATCTAATTTTCCGACAATCGCTAACGCGAAATCGAAAGTCGTTCCTGGTCCTTGTGATGTGATTATATTTTCGGAAATAGTCACCCGATTCCTTTTAAACTTTAATCCACCCACTTTCTTGAATTTGTCTTCAAGTGAAGGATATCCACTGAACTCCAAAGAACGAGCTTCTTCCACATGCGTCAATAATGCCAATGGTGCTGCACATATGGCACAAATCCATTTCTTCGCTTTCATCATCTCTTGTAATAATTTGCCCAATTCTTTAGAGTTTTGAAATGCTATTGCACCATCCATGCCACCAGGCATAACAATAGCATCAGGAAGTTCCTTTTGAAATTTGTTGATATCATATTCATCTGCCAATATTTGAACATCTCGACTCAATTTAAGTGGTTCTTTCTTAGTAGTTCCAATGGCCAGACTCGTTACGGAAAACTTCGCGCGACGAAGAATGTCAATTGTAACATTGAACTCGATCTCTTCACTTCCATCTGCCACACAAACGACAACCTTTTTCATTTTTTCTCACTGATCGAAAATGAATCCTCGTAATATTAATATAAATTTATCCTTTTTAAAAAAGAAAGAAGAATGAAATTTAAATGTTTTAAATGTTTTCCTTATAATAAAGTTCTGCAACGACCAATGAATGAAAGTTTTGCATAAAAAAAATAGGTAAAACTAATTTATTCAGAATTTTAATCATGAAAATTATGTAATTCAAAAATTATTTCTTTTTAAAATCAAGCCATTTACTTCTCGTCTTTAGCCTTTTGCTACGATGCTGTAAGATACAAAAGAATAAATTGCGAAAAATATTCTTTATTGTTCCGAAATTCAAAACGAGAATTTCGATGAAAAAAAAACTCACTGATTCCCTCCACATAATTGATCTTTGATAATTTCTAGAGATCTTTTATTGGAGTGTCGGTATTTTTGTTCATATGTTTTATTATAATGGATATTTTCAATTGAATTAACCCAAGAAATAACCCTATATTTTCAAATTGACCAATGAAACTTTTTACCTTTTAATTTGTTTTTAAAGCCATGAAAATTTGTGTATTTGTTTAACAGCATATCTGTTCGACACATTGCAATCGTAGTTTCATGAAACTACAATTTTTCAATCGGTTCTTATTTCTTTTATGCCGTTATGCCTCTCCATGTAAGTAAGATTGATGGACAGGATAACAAGTGTCCAGGTACAATGATAATGTTAAATGATCATATGATGAAGTTCAGTAGGAGCTTATTAACTCTTATAGTTCTATAGCAGATTAAGCAAGATTATAGCGGTGGTCATTCTTAATGGTACCAATTCCTGATCGTCAAATCAAACATTTTTAATCTGTTTTCTTGATGCATCGAAGGTGTTTGATTCGGTAATGATCGAATATTGGATCAGAAAACTATCAATTGAGTCGAGCGAAGTGGTGAAATGTATATTTGTTATCACATTAACAGAGGAATAAGACAAATTTAAATTCTTAATCTTTGGGAAAATTGTTGATGAAGTAATTGAAGACGGTAGTAACCAGTGTTCATTCGTATGTGGAGATTCTAATTTCCATCCATATGTTCTAATGCAGATGACTTACGTTAGTTTGTGTTATTAACTCTACAAAAAACTTGAATTATTTGTTGGAAGCAGTGTAATGAATAGTAAACCTGCAGTATGTGGAATCGAATATACATTATTAATGTGCTGTTCACACGAATACGAACAAAAATGGACTGTTCTCCAATGTAATTGTGATGTATAACAACCCTTTCGATCTAAAAGTCTTATTCGATTCTTTCGATAAAGTCTTTTATTATAAAGTCTTCCGCGATATTTATATTATCGAGAAAAAATATTCTCTTCTGAGATCAATGAGTTGCAGCGAGACTGCATTTCTTGATTGTGTGACAAATAAGTGGGAAAAAAGTTCTTCTTTGTCAGTCTCATACATGATTGATGATAACCAATTCATTCATTTTTCAAATATTATTTATGATGTGATTGACCTGATACTATATATATGTACCTAATAACTAATAACCAAATAAAATTGTTTCCTTGGTGACAAGAAGGATAAGAATTGTAAATAATTTATAATCTCAACGATACGAGAGATTTATCTGATGGTGAAATGTTTAAGTTTGTAGGAGGCACGACTATTTGTTTTGTTAAACGAAAAAACTTCTTTACATTAGCCGAATTTTGTTTATTTTATGAATATTATTTTTGAGAAATTTCTTTTAGTGAACTATCGAAAAGAAGAATGTTTCATTCCAAAAATTCAAAAAAATGAAATTCACTATAATTGTTTTTTCTCTATTTTTTATGATTCACCAGGTATGTTCTTCCTCATCTGTAGTTGCAACTGCCATGACAGAAGATTTCGGTAGCGGTACTTGCGTCAAATGGGTTACAACAACAACAACTACTACTACTACAACAACTACTACTACTACAACAACCACTACAACAACAACTATTACTACAACAACAACAACTACTACAACTACTCAATATGTTTATCATCCATCTGCACCTCAGTGGGTTTTAATAGAAGCAACTTGTAGTGTAATCAGATACCGACCAGTTGTGAACTCAAATATTACAGTTAATTTGACCGAAAATTTGGGAGACGTTCCTTGTTCTGCTTGTTAGTGTATTTGATGAGAAATCGGTTGATATTTCTTTTTAGCTGCTTCAAGTCCGGCCGAAATAAAAAAAACTCTGAAACAACGTGAAGCTAAGACACAATTTGTGATAAAAGAGGTTAAGAAAGAAACGCAGAAAAATTTGGAGAAAGTTAAATTGGTATATAAGGCTGATATTGCTGCTTCACGCCAAATGGGCTATATTGCCTATGTCTTATTAAGCATCATGGTTGTCAGTATTATGTTAATGGATATACCAAATTCTTTTTACGATACTGTAATTCGTAAATGTAAGAGACGTCGTATTAAGAAAGAGAAGACACCAGAAACGTCATACGGTTTCCATCCGGTTTTCATAACACCGGAGAAGAGACTTCAAAAATTAGTTTTACATAATCAGCGCATTATAAGAAACATTAATCACTTTAATAATTGATTGGGAGTCCTGATCGTCATTTATGAAGGGTTATAATAAAAGATATGCCCATATAAACAATATAAATTTCCCAACAACAATTCTTATCAGATACATTTACAATGACTGACTATTGATAATTATCATAACATGTTTAAACAATAGAATCAGCTAAATTTATTATCGATTATTAAATTATTCATTATAATATTAATTATCTTATTATGATGACATGCTTGATCTATACATGATTTCTTTCTACTTCACAAGTAAATATGTGTTATGTTGATTAAGTCATATAAGATTAAGTTCTTTCAACATATAAAATAATTTATTCGTTTAAACAAATTTTCAATTGATTACTCACAATTTCATTTGTCGATATCATTTCGTCATTGATTTTAGTGAGGAATGACTCGAATTTTGGATCATTTCCATCTAGTTTTATTGTCTTTTTCATTATCACTAAATTTTCTCTTTTAACTCGAAACTGAAAAGTGATGAAGAAGAAGAATTTTAAGAATGTGTCTTAACTTTAAATTCGTTCGTCTTCAATTCTTGTGCTGTTATCGGAATTTTTATACTTTCGTTCCAAATGATCGTTCTCGAATTGTGTTGCGAACGATTTCCGTTCGACGTATTCCAAACTAAATGCGGTTGATGAGATGAGCGTAAATGAATCGTATATTCGAAATCTTCAAAAAGTAATTATATTAGAGAGAAATTGAAGAAAAAAACTTTCGTCAATTTCTTTAATTTGTTGAAGTAGAATGACGATAATACTATTAGTCTTCAAATAAGTTAATTTGAAAAATAATACAGCATTCCTCTAAAAATCATTATTCTATTTGAGTTTATGAGAAGAGAAATGTGAACTTGTTCTTCGTGTTCGATGTCGCATGATAACGTTATTTTCGTTTTCATTATCTCAAATAAGAGAAAAGTGTTGATATCTGAAAATTTGATGTTTACTTCTCCGATTATATCGTCAGCCGTTATCATATCATAATCGAAAAGTTTTAACCGTATTCCATTCATTTTCAATAATCGATTACTAATCGACTCATTAGAATTACCGGTTAATGGTAGAATGAATTCCTCATACCATCGAGGATGATATGTTTCTTTTTTTATTGACGATCGTCCGAAATATTCATCGATATCTAATAAATATAAAATTACATAAGGATCACATGCTTCTATTGAATCGTGTTTGTCAAATGGAATAATATCCATTTGTGGCAAATCGATCGCTCTCATTAATAAAATGTGAAGTTTCTCATTCTTTTCATTCACGAACATTTGAAGACGGATATTTCCTCGATAACGGTTTCGGTCGTTGATTAAACATTTTATTGACGTAATCGGATGTGGATATAAAATAGGATTAATTCTACCTACACAATCCATTCGATAGAATAGATTTCTTGATTCGCTAATTTGATTGAATTGAGAAAATTTTTTATAGTTTTTTATGAAATAAATTTCCTTTTCGTCAGTTAATCGAACTCGATTCTTCCAATGTCGACTATTTACGTTTCTTTGAATCGTCTTTTTTCGTTGACTTCTAATTTCTAATTTATTCTTATCATCATCCTCATCATCATCTGGTTGACGATAGAGGAGTAGATGCATCTGCTTCCAAATACTCCTATAATCAAATGATTTCTTTACATATTTTGATGTTCGTTGTGGAATTTGATAATCTAGGGGAAGAAATGTTTCTTCAGTTCCATGAATTCTTATACAGTTCATTGCGTCTTCTAAAATAACTGAATTTCCTTCATTTTTGTTGACGATAGAGTTTGATGGAATTATCGATTTTCCCCCATTGAAATTTAATAAGAATTTTACGTTAGTCAAACAATTTTGAAGGAATTTTTTTATCAATATCACATAAAGTTTTGAATAATTATTGTCCGGTATCGCTTCATTTTCTTCATCATCCTCAATTCCATCAACATTCTCATTATTTGCCCATTCATCATCCGTATGATTGCTGACAATTTCACTCATTTCTGAATCGATAATTGATTTTTTCGTTACACTACAATTATTCTGGTCATTCGTCGATTTTGTGAAATTTTTTGACTTTTTAGTAATTTTCTCCGATATAGTTAGTTGATGATTTGAAATTTGATTATGGTCATCTTTTAATTCTTCATTTGTTTCAATAACCGAATTATCATCGGATGATATATTTTTAATCGTTCCACTTATTGATCGATTATTACTAATCATGGAATATGAGGAGAATGATAAGTTGTCATTCACATCACAGTCAGTCATCATTAACGGTATTTTATAAAGAAATAATTAAATATTTTTTTATAAGACAAATAAAGAAAGTTTTTACGTTGAATAAGAAAAGAAAAAGATTATACTCATAAAAAGAAACTTACCATCTGATGCCACACCAGTTTCAAAGTTATCATTAAAATGAAAAGTTGATTACAAATAAAACAATAATTTCTTTCTCCTTCACATACGCACCAACAAGTCTAAATCATCATGATTTTGATAAATGTGTGGTGGAAGTAATTTGTGACGTTCTGCACAAAATGGACATTTTACTCTCCGAACATTTGGTTCGAAATGGTCGAACATTATATGTTGAGCTAATGCGTGTGTGCTTGTAAAGGATTTATGGATACACGATGTTTTCCACGGACATATTATTTGGACATTTTCTGAACATATATGTTGCTCGTTAAACGACTTAACACCATCATAGGTCTCATATTGACAAATATAGCAGACAAATGCTTTAACTTTCAACAAAGTTTTATGATCCGAATCCAACACCATTTCGACGTTCCTAGTCCTTTGAAATTTTTGTAGACAAAATGGACATGACCTATCATCTTTTATCATCTTTGAGTTGAAACATGTGCGACATATCCTTCAAAATAACAAGTTAGCGATTGGTAGTAGTGGGAAATGATTGGAACTTGTGATGACATCTCGTTTGCAGTAACGTATTAGGCACTTTTTTACAAATTGCACATGAATACTTTTTGTAAGTTTTTTGAGTTATCACAAATCTTCCGTGTATGTCACTAGCAACGGAATAAGGATCGAATTGAATGGAAAGTGAAAAAAACTAACAATTTTGGCGTTTGTTGAAAGCTTGACATTTTGAAGAGATCTACGTTGATACCAAGATCTTTATTGACAACCTAAATGATGGTGGGTAAATTATAATTAAATGGAGTTACTTCTTTTGTTTGATTATTATTATTTATTCATCAAATTCCCGTCAGATAAAATATAAAAAAATGTAAAAAAATTTCGATAATCGCCACGGTTGATAAATGTATGTGAAGAAAACAGAAAGGAGAGTCTAAATATTTTTCTCTTCTTAAGGAAGATCTTCTTAAACAAAATCTTTCACCAGGTCAAATAAAGAAAAATTATTATTTATTATTACGTCAATTAAACAAGTTTACAGTAATTAAAAAATATAATATTCATCATAATAAATATATGAAATTAGTTTAAGTCATGTGTACAGTGATTTGCACGTATAATTTTAATTTTAATTACCTTGCTAACTTGTTAATAATAAGTTGTGCTCCAATTGGATCTTTTTGTTTCATGAAGTTCCACCACATGATTCGAACTCCGATATGTTTCGCGGCGTCTGTCTCGATGGCCATAATTTCTCGCCCGCTGCACTCGACAGTGTCCTCGCTTCTCTCTCTCGATCATTCTATTCATTCATCTCTAGAACGAAGTTCTTACCCTTCCATCTCAAACTCTCAGTCTTTTCATCATATGTACGTTCTCTCCCTATATGGCATCCACTCGATATTCGTGGTCGTTGTTCCTCCGCATTGATCGCACTTACAACCGTTTGGTCAGACGTCTTCTTGGTTGCTACAACCGCTGCAACTGAAACCTCATATTTTCGGCGTCGGCACTCCTCCCGTATCCAATCGTACACTGTAGAGGTGTATTCCGGGTTCTCGAATATTATCTATCCTCTTTCTCCTAAGGTCGCACCAGCAGTTGTTTGTGGATTCATTGAGATCCACCTCGTCCATCTTCTCTCTCACTGTTCTTTTACTTCCATCTTTCCATGAACCCACACTCGAAACTTCATCTACTCGTTCATCACTTATAAGTATTCTTCGGAACTCTCGGAATTTAACCGATTCGGACGATATATCGTCTCTCGAAACAATTAAATAACGCATAAATGGGAACGACTTTCGTTCCTTGTTCAACCTTTTCTCTAACATCAGAATTATCATATAACATCTATCACCGACCGGCCCGGTCGGACCGAGTAATGTAAAGAGGTTAGTTTCATTCAATAAAATACATATTCATATGTTCTACAAATTCCAATATAAGGCAAACTGTTAATTTTAGATAACAGATCAGGTTATCTGATTGTTTAATGGTGATCTAGTTCTTTATTGTCAAAGAGAACTGTTAATATTTTCGATGAATATTATATATAATTTTTGTCAAATGAAAAAATTAGAATCGATAATGACGCATAGCGGGGAAAGTTTCACTACAAATATTTGGAATTACTTACAACTCCCTAATCTTTCTTTAACGAACATTATATTTAACCCTTTCCATTCTATGATTTTAAAAGGAAATTAAAACATGAGAAATTAATAAAATTTGATTAATTTATTGAAAGAAACATTAGGACATGATTTCTAAAAGAGACTAAATAATAATTTATTGTAGAAACAAATTATTTTTAAAATGAGATCAATTATAAGTTTAATTAAGAGATATATTTAGATCTGGATATCTCCCTTCGTTCTGAAGTTTCCACCCAAAGTTCCCGTTATTTTGCTATCTGCATTTCCGCTTGCTGTCGTAGTTGAGTTCAATTGGAACATAT
>JALJEE010002565.1:0-17154 GCA_023231475.1 Seison nebaliae | reverse complement strand
TCCTATGTTCCTGATTCTCTCAAAAATTACATAGAAACAGGGAGGAGTTTGTTCCTTAATAACTCTTTTAAGGATTTATCTTTATTTCTTTATAATTTACCCCGCGGGGATTTGGTCTAATAATAAAAAAAAAAAAAAAATATTTCTCTTTCAAATTTGGTTCAATTTTTACACTCACATGTACGTCAGTGTACATTACATTCTTTCCGCGGTCGTTTCCCATGAGCGACATTTCTCACGTGGTGATTTTCTCATTAAGTTTTTTTATACGCGGTATTTTCTTTTAATTATTTAAGTCCTGTTGCTTTTTACATTCATTTATATGAAATAATTAAATTAAAAAAAAGATAAAGTTTATTGAAGGAACTTTGCATTAGAGTTATCGTACTTTCTGTCATAAAAATTTAAACAAAATTAAACCTAAAAAACGAACATTTAAAAATTATTCATCACGATAATTATGCTCTTTATGGATCTTTATGGCTTTTTATAGAGGTTACGGAGTGGAACTGACCCTCGTTTCAGTTCACCTTCTTGTCTATTTTCGGAGTGGAACTCACCCTATTTTTTCTATTTCGGAGCGGAAATTATTCTATTTTTTCTATTTCGGAGCCGAAATCACCCTAAGAAAATTCATCTTTTTAGTTGAAATTCGGAGAGGAACTCACCTCATAAAATAAATGTCATGTTATAGTTTTTATCATGTTCATTGTAATGGTACCTTGAACACCTGAATTATTATGAAAAGGAGTACTGAAGTGATTGCTGTGGACTATATAAATAACTTCTGAGCAAAACGGAGAAGAGACTTGAGGATATATCGACTTCTCTATAAAGAATGGGAACTCTTGACGTTGAGGATGGTCGAAGCAAATGAAACGTTGACAGAATCGAATGATTTAGAAATGTCAAGGAAAAGAAGATGTAAGGATAATTTCAGTTCACTACCAAAAAAAATAATCAAAATAAAGATTAAGAATTCTGCTAAACTAAAGAGGCCTCGGCAGGATGAACGATGACCGAATTGATAAGGTGACGAGTAAAGAATGTTCGATAACGAAATAGAATGAGATTCTCGAATACTTTGAGTAGAATAGAAGAGTATGAAGCTAACCAAAGAGACATAGAAGAAAACTGAAGATGAGAATAGGTCGAATTTACGAAATGAGTGAATACAGACGAAGGAACTAGAGGTAGTACCAGTTTGACATAAGATGCAGATTCAGGTTTGAATAGTAACTCATAAGAAGGAATCCTTCTGAAGGATTCGGTCGGATTAGTAATTATCGTTCAAATGTTTGAAGGATGAAAAGAACAAGGATTGACACGAAAATTTCTGATGCTCGATGTTTAAGATGACCAATAGATGAGAAGTTGCAAACTGGAGAACGGAAAGAATCGTGGTGTTCATCCTGTTCATCCAATAGTGTTCAGTAACGTAATAACAAATAAGAGAGAGTCTGTAGTAGTACTTACAAGTATTGTTGATGTGTGATTATTTAACAAATCCCTATGAATGGATGTGCTTGAGATAATTAGAGAGATAGGAAGATGATCATAGACTATATGAATTTTCGAATTCAAATATCATAGAGAAGATAAGGAACAATCAAGAACAATGATCTCAGATACGACTGCAGTTGTAATAATAAGCTGATAATAAGACCGTTCGAGGGAGAAGCAAAAGTATTGTAGCAGAGAAAATAATTGAAGCATCTTTTAAAGCGAAATTATTAAATTCGAAGAGAAAGTTGGAGATTGGTAGAACCACGTGCGTTGAAAAAGAGGAAAGTAATATTCCGATGAATGGTGAAGTACGAATAAATATAATTGTATATTTGGAAAAGAATTATTTTAAACGGGATGTAACGGGATAAGAAATCATACTAGATGAAATTTTTTTCGATGAGATTCATATAGAGAAGTCCTTCTCAACCATGATGACCGCCTTGTTAATTTTATGCATCGATCACGCATGAAACTATTCGAGAAAGGAGAAAGATAGAACGACCATACAAATGTGTTTTGAGGCAAAATATTCGGCTCGAAGGCGCGTGTGGTGGTCGAATTTTCATCACGTTTGTTCTTGTACCAGAGTTGTTTGAAGTTTGACTGTTTCTAGATTAGAGTCAAAAATAAGTTTAAGCACAAATAAGTTTTTTCAAATAATTGACCTCCTAGAGTGGATTTGTGGAAGATGTGCAGGATTCCTATTCCGACTCCCGATTCCAGAGTATCGAGATAGATATGACTGTTATATTCACGTGTGGTTTTATTCACATCTTTAGCTTGGTAAAATAATTTCAGGTAATTTGATTTCGTCGTTTATGTTCTCCAATCTAATTTGACTAATTTGATGTTAGGTTTAATATGACAGTATCTGTATTTAGTTAATAAATCCTATTATATAAATTATATGTTGTTCGATGATCGATTTCTGCAAAATATCTCCAGACTATACATACTAATATATATTTCTATATTCTTTTCTGACAACTTCATCATTCTTTCCATTATCATTTTCGTCTACAGGTATCGTATATCATTCCTATTTAATAATCTAATGGTGAGATAATACGATTAAAACATTCATCATTATTTGTTCCTTGAAATTTCATATACCGGTGAACGGTTATCAATTAATATATATATATCGATTTTTAATTTTAAAATTTGGTTAGCTAAGGCATTTGTAAATATAATTAAAGGAACATTAAAATAGGAGACCACGTAGATTAATCTTTGATGAAATGTTTTATGAGAAAAACTTTAATTGAAAAAGATCAATTGAATAAATCAAACATAAATAAAATGAATAACTTTTCAATGAACGAAAATATGTAAGGAAGTATGACCGAATTTAGTTTTTCCCAGAAACATAAGAAATATTTCAGAAAAGCAATTTGTACTTTCACTGTATATAATTTGTCAGATCAACCACTTCTAAAGTGCAACATTCCCTTAGAATTTTTCTCATTTTATAGAAGAAACATATTTCCCAAAAAGTATCATATTGCTTTATAATTGTATAAAATCTTAACTTAATAAGTTAGAAAACAATTAAACTAAAAAAAGAAATCCCGTGATATTCATGTGGAATTCACAAAAAAGATTATTAAAAAATTGTTGATTTGTCTTAAAAAATATAAAATGTTGGAGTAATATTTTGGAGTAACTTTTAAAAAAAGTTGTTTGTTGAACATAATCGGAATATATATGTATTCTGTCTGTTCCAGTTCAGGAAGATAAAATGAATTCTAAAGAAACATTGCACCAGAGAAGTGGTTTCTCGAAAAAATTGAATAGAGTGTCAGGAAATTGGAGGTAAATGTAAAAATTGCATGTGAGAAATATTTGAAACAAAAACAAATGAAATAAAATGCTGTTTATGTAAATGAGTCGAAAAAAATGATTGGAGCATGTTTAAAGTGAAATTTTTAATTCGAAGAGAAATATGGAAAATTAGTTAGTATAAACGAAACTTAAACTAAAGATCGGAGATATTTAATTGTCCATAGAATTGGTTGGTAGTCTGTCCCAGGATGTTGGAACAGTTTTCACATTTTTCCCATTCACATAAAGTAGTTGTTTGTTATTCGGTTCACAATATAATTTCCCTCGAACTTGAATAAAATTTCCTACAATTGATTTACAAGAGCTACATACCAATTCTCTAGAATCGTAATAATTGTTAAACATCTTCCTAACTGTTAAGTAAGCCACACCAACATGTTCGGGAATTAAACATTTGTCTTCAATTCTCTCCAAGTCTTCAGCATTACAGATTCCACGATAACATCGACGACATATTATTGAGAGTGAATCATCGACCAATTTATCAAATGTGCATTGTGAATTTCCACATTCTTCATTCAACTTCTCTAAATTATTCTCCTCTTGGTTGGAAAGAAACAAATGAAAATCGTTATCATATTCGAATGCGTTTTTGATTTCAATTATTTTTTCTTTTGCTTCTTTAGTTTGAAGGTAATGGATATTGTGGTATAATATTATATGATTAGCTATTGGATATATTTGAGGAATGATTCTCGTTAAATTGATCAACAATACATCACACAAAGTACTAATTTTCCCAATATCTTCGAGATGTTTCAAATCTTCTTGTTCGAAAAATTCGAAATATTCTTTAAAGCGCACTATTGACTGTAGGTAGATTTTCAACGTTTTACACGTCAAATCTTTGTTGCAAATAACTACGACAGCCGGACAATTCTTAATTTTCCATAATGATTGACATAATTTATTCACTTTCAAATTTGGTTCCATTTTCGTTATTTTTACATTCTTCATTTGGAATGGAAGAGAATTTGTGTACTCTTTAGTGAAATGACACATACCTTTCGCATAAGAATTTAATAGGAACTCTTCATCATAATCATCAGTAATGATTGTTTTTAGCTTATTATCTAATGCTTGCCGAAATCGTTCATATACCTTCCAACATTCCATATAGATGTTTCTCTGCAACATATTATGCATGTGCTTCACATGTAGTTCATATTGGATGTTTATTGATGATACATCTTCACACATTTGGAGACAGACGACATAGAATCTAATAAATCTTAGAATTATTATTTCATTACAATCGTCTCCTAACATTTGCTGAAAAGTGTCCTTCATCTCGAACAAAATGTGAATGTAACTCCGATCATTTGGATCAATATCAAATAATTGTGATAATTTATCAGATAACGTCTCCAATTCTTTAATAGAATTAATCATTTCTTTTCGGATAATTAATGATTTATAATTCCAATTTAACGATTCTGATTGTGGAGACATTTCTTCGGATGAAATCCAATCGACGAGCTCTGAATATGTCGAATTGGCTGATGAACTAGAGCGAATACTTTCCATGGAAATTTTCAATTTTTCTGGTAAATATTCTTTGAATTCTTCACAAAATTTGTTTGGTAAAATTCGATTGAAACTGCTAAAATTTCTGAAGCTTGAACACGGCTCATTTGTTATGTGAATGAAAAGATTATCAATCTCCTTTTTCATATAAGGAGATACCAGTTTATCTATAATCTCCGATGGAAGGGATTCATCTTCTTCGAAGAAAACTGATTGGAATTGATGAACAAAATTATTATTTTTCATCATATATCCTAATAAATCGTTCAATGTGAGAACAATTAAATTTTTCATTTTGATCCCATAATAACTCTCTTCACTACTCATCGACAAGATGTGGAAATCAGGTAAATACTCTTTGAATTTTCCACATCGATAATCCAACAATTCTTCGGATGAAATAATATAAAGAAATTTAACGGGAGGAACATATAATATCTCTTTTGTATTCCTTTTAATCTCAGTTTCAACTTCCTTAAGAACCTTATTGAAATAATTGATTAAGGAAGAAAAGATTAAGGTTCGGCCAATACCTCTTGGCAAATGAATTGTCGAATTATCGCCATTGATTAATTCCAATAAGATATCCTTCTGATATCCCCTCAAATGATCGATAGGTTGTTTTCCTTCAAAGAGTTTTTCTTCCTGGAAATATTTGAGTTTTTCACGAAAATTATTATTGAATGTATTATATGCTATACGATATGTGTCCATATTACCAATCGTTATACGAATTCCATTCTTTTCCTATATCTTCGTTTCAACGAGGTTTCGATAAATTTCAGTTATCAAATTACTACCTAAAGATAAAGAAATTCTTATTTAGAAAGATGCGAATGAACAAGATTAGGGAAAAGAAAAGGAGAATCGGAATGAAATATTTGATATGAGAAAATTTTTTTTAACTTTCATTTAACATAAGTAAGAAAATTTAACTAAAATTCATTAAATATCTTCTCAATTCACACTCCTTCAAACTAAACAATTAATTTATATTTATTACAAATGTCCTTATGTTTATCGTTAAGATGAATCATTAACTATGTTTATTTTCTTAATAATAAGTTAAAATAGAAGAGCTGCTAATTCAAAAATAAAAACTATCCAATTGGAAAATTCTCGTGTATACTACTATTGTTTGTACAAATAGCGTGATTACCGTTAAAAGCAAGCTAACAACAATCTGTTTATCAAACTGTTTATGCAAAATAATTATATATTTAATTTTTTAATTCATTCTGTAGGTCTTATTGAAACTTTACAAAAAACCCTAGGAAAAATTTGAATATGTCGTTAGACATAACGGATTATGTATAAATATAAAATTTATTATATTATTATTATAATTATCAACTTAACGATTATATAAACCAACCGGTGACGTAGCCAACATCTCTTCGTTCTTCGTGCATAGACCACAGGTAATGTTAATCAATTAATCAGAGTTAAATTAAATAATTGTAATTATTCGGATGTAAAATACCAATAAAAGATTTTATTCTTTATTTATTAAAGAAAAAATAATTATTATTTACTCACTTAACAACAACACTACTCATTGGTTTTCTCACGAGTTCCTACTCCTGTTATAGATAATCGTTTATGATGTGAACGTTTATCACCTTCCCTTGTTTCGTTTATCATCTTGCTGATCGGATGTCGGTAAAAGTTGGGTGTTGATGATTACTAATTCCTTCCCCTCTATCTGTCTCTAACAACAGAAGATCGTAAGGATTTCTCAACAAATATGATCATTCCTGACGAACATCTTCCTATATCATTCATCCCTTTGGGAGGAATTGCAGGCGAAACATGTACATAATGGGAATCTATTTGTGAGTCTCAGCCAAGTTTGTTGTAAAAAATGACATCGAAGCTGAGAAACTTCCAGAGATGGGAGAGGAAGCCCTGTAGCCTATGCGAGTTGAAAGAAATTTACCAAAAATTGATATTATCATTATTGGTCGCAGCGGAGTAGCGATTATGAAGTTGTGATCGAATCGTTATTGCTTTTCAATATTTTGCGAGGCAGTCTAAAAATGGAACCAATATCCACCGAAAAGTTCTTTTTCAAGAAATCTCTTCCTTTCTCATTGAACACGAATCGGTTAAAAGATGTATAGCATTGCAACGTATCACAATTATATAATTTATCGCCATACGACGAATCAGTCGATATATGAAATATCGAAGTCTTGTAATATTTTCCATCTCCATCACGTTTTCTTTTAGCGACAGAACAGACAGACGTTCTGCGATTTAAAAAATTTTTCGATGTCGCTCAAAAGATGACTTTCATTTGGCGAGGATGAAGGATGTTAAAGAAGAACAGACTATCACCGAAAATTTTCATAATACCTAGAAATAATAAACAAGAATTATTGGCCATAGACGTTAAAAAGAAACTGTAGTTACTGGTGGACTTGAAAATAGGATTATAATCACCTGGTTTATTCCAGAACATCATTGTTAATAGCATGTGATTAGGGTGCAATGGGAAGATCTTTATAACTTAAGTTTACTATACGAATTAACTTAATTAGTTTGTAATTATTAGTATGTTAATAATTATAAATAATTAATTAGTAATTAAGATGGTTCAGAGCTCGATATGGGACTCTGATGTTGATACAAACTGACAAGTTCCTGGGGATAGGAACGTTATCACCCATTAATTTCCCGTCATTCATACCGGGCGTTGTTTGTCCGTTATTAGGTCATTATATATGTAAGAGGTCAAAATATCACATGGACCTCTTACACCAAAAGAGGACAACTCACATGAATGAACAGGAAATAGGGGGAAGAATCAACGAAATGATCCATGACTGAAAGTATTGGTTATTAAGAATGTAAACAAGCACAGCATAATCAATCTTCATTATTTTCATTTTTTCTTTACTATCTGACAGTTGGGTACGCGGTGATTTCGTCACCCTTCGATTTGCTCGCCATGTTTTTCCAAATTCGGACATTTCGTCCCTTTTTCAAACGGACAGTTCGTCCCCCTGTTTTCCTAAAAATGGTGATTTTGTCATCCCGTTTTCTCAAAAGCGGTGATTTCGTCGCCCTTACATAAAAAATTTTTAGGAAATGTCAACAATTCGGTGGTTTCGTCACCTTTTTTCCTTAAAAAAGGCGATTTCGTCGCCTTTTTTCCTTATAAACGGTGATTTCGTCACCCTGATTTTTTTACTAACGTAAGTATGTTAATTTATCCAAAATTGTGGATTAAAAATGTTAGAATTATTAAATAGTCACCACCATTTCTTAAATACGACCATTATATTTTCATATGGGCCTTATATTTGTCGATTATGCATATCATTATGGAACTATAGCTAATTTTCTATTTTAAGATGGGATCCAGTTATATTGAAAATTGAAATTATTTCAAATTTAAATTCAAAATTCCCTACTTTAAATTTTGCAATAGCTAATATGACCGAATACGATGAAACTGAAGCAGTATTTCCCGGTTTGTTTCCATCCACCAATTGTTCTTCCCTCCGTCATTTATCTTTCTTCATCTGAAAAACACGAATCCGAAGTTAAATGCTGAATGTCAAATTGTCACTGCTACAAAAGATAAACGAGCGCTGATTCATAATAATTTTCTATATAACGAAGAGTAATATGTGATATATTATTCTTCAGAAATCGATTATAACCAATTAAGCAATCATCATTGGTTTAAAAAATGTCCGCAAACATTATAGGAGAACGGTGGAAATTTTATTAAAAAATTTGATCAATTTCATGGAAAAAATAATTGAGATTTTCCTTCTTGAGTAGAAGATTTTTTAATTTTTCATCTTTCTGAATTTCTTTCTTAGGGCGCCTTTTCTCCTCTCCTTTTTTAAAAATAATTTTTTTAACTTTTTTAAAAACAAGGCGAGCAAATTGAAGGGCGACGAAATCACCGTGATTCGACAGTTGAAGCGTCGGAAAGCACGTGTTCACTTTCATATCACACGTATAGGTCATTAAACTAGTGACCTATAAAAGGACTATATAAGTCGAACAACCTACACGATCTGCATGTTTATTTTTTCTAAAAACTGTTAAATAAAAATACTTTATATCCTACTTCTTGCGTAGCAAATCATCAAACCCCAATTCGATCAGAGTAACATCAATTGTACATCGAACTCACGTTATTCATAATCTTAGATTTACGTAGGCGACACCAGCTTACACATATATATTTAACAACATATAATTCAGGGAATGAAAATCATTGTCGAGTGGGGGAATCAAGATTGCCGAACAAAATGATTCTCTAAAATCAATGCAATTACGGTATACGATTTTTGTGTATAAAACTGACAAGGGAACCATACGTTCTCCCAATCGACAAAAAAGATGAAAAAATTAGACATATCGTAAAAATATTGTACAATTGGCATATGAAAAAGTACTGTGAATTTGTTAATGAAGGTTCTCTTGATACTTTCTAAGTTTGGCATTTAAATTGAAATCAATTTGACTAGACGATTTATATTTTTTTGTTTGCAGTCATTTTTTTTTAGTTTTAACCAGTCGTATTTTTTTTGTTATTTAATTCAATAGGTGAGTTGTTCTTTGTTTTAGTTCATGAGTCATCCTAAAACTTGTGCCACAACCCGAAGTATCACAGTGAGGGACCCTGCAAAAAAACCATGTAGTATAGAAAATTCTGCTAATTTTTGTCAAGCAATATCTATTTTACAAATAATAATGGTTACACCTTCTTTGGTCAGGAAGTTGAGTGTAAACTATCGTTGTTCTTCAGGATTTTGTAAGACAATGGAAGAAATAAATTCCACTGAAAGTCAAAATTTTCGCGAACTTCCAATAAATTTTCAGTATCATTATTTGAAGCACGAAGTAATGGTATTAACTGGTTTACACAAACATACTAATTTAAGGGGAGGATCAGGTTTATCATATGGATGTCGCAACAAAGCTCCCAAGATTCAGGTAACTGATTTGAGCTATTGTATCCATAATTTCCTCAGATTTTTGACTTTTACTGACAACAGTCCTCCCATGAATGAGACAGAAATTAAGAAATTAGAACAGATACTTAATCATAGATTAACTATATCAAACAGCAAATCTAATAGTTCATGTATGTCAACTAAAGATGTACGTCATTTGATAACGACATATCAGTATAATAATAAATTATTAAGTGAATTTATAAATTCAGTAACTTTCATGATGCATCACCTGTTTTTTGGACCAGATGATGTGGCGCAAGATGAACTAGTCGCAATTGTTAATGTAGATAATGGACCTAATCAAGAATTTTTTGGACCTAATAAATTACCGATACTTAATAATGAGAAGACGATTTTATATTTCGTAGGTCCTCGTCTCTTATATATTAGTATAAGCATGAAAGACATTGATAAAGATACACATGACCTAGAACACGGTTTAACTGCATATATAAATTCGTTAAAGATACGGTTATTCAATGACCGGATTTTAAATGAATTTTTATGGGTTGAAGAAAAATGTGCGGAAATAATAAAAAATTATGGTCATCCCAAAATCGTTATTATACCAGAAACTAATAATAGTAATTCAATTTATGCTTCACAAATTTCAAAAACGATGTACACTAAAATAAATTTGGTAATCGCTAGAATATATGTAGAAGTAAGGAATAATGCAACACTCAGTGAATTGGATCGAAAGTTTCCAGATATACCTTTGAAAGATATTTCATTTACTGCTGTTACCGAAGTTCTTTCACCATCTTTTTGGTGTGATGAAAAACCTTGTGAACAAAAACTGTTTGATAACTTTAACAAAATTCCTTCTAATGTGACGTACGAATTATATGCATTTCATTTGGAATACATACCTCATATAAGGAAAATCAGATTTCTAAATGTTGGGTATGATATGTCGTACATTCCTTGTGATTTTAACGAAAGAATACTTTCCAGAATAAATGAATTGACAAATACTTTCCAGGTATCTAAATACCCATTAGAAAATAGAAAAAGAACTTTGTTCAATACAAAAATTAACAGGCTTTTAAGCGAGTTAGCAAGAAGAGAAACGTTATTATCCACTGACGATTATAATGGTCGACGTTACGATTGTGCTCCGTCTAATTTTAGAATGCAGGACACAAAAGTAGTAAGTCATTCGTATTCAATTCTAAGATCCATAGATGGATCTACATGGTATTTAATAACGAATTCTGGTGTTATGAAGGTCGACAGATTAAAAATTGTACTGGATGGTAAAATGTATCAACAGACACTAAATCAGGTTATCACGGAATCATTTTGGCATGAGAAGATATCATATCAAGAAGATATTCAAAATCTTATACCTCGAATTAAACCTATTCTGCTCAGTGACTATAATAGAAAAAGAATAAAAGATCCTAATAGTCCTAGACCAACTCCGGGTCGTCGGACTAAAAAACTGCACCATCGTGGATGAGATACCTAACTAACAATAGCCCTATGTATAATACTTACACGTTATTATATTATATTTACATATATAAAACAAATAATATATATATATATATAAGCTGGTGTCGCGTACGTAGTTTGATGACGGACACATCTTTGATAATTTGCGAGATAATGTGAGATAATAAAGGATTTTTATTTAATGTTAGAATAATGTAGAATGTTAGTTAGGAATAGTAATAGTAATAATACAGATAACATGGGGCGTTCGACTTATATAGTCGCCTTATAAATCACTAGGTTAACGACCTATCCTGGTAATAGGGAAGGGAACGAATGATTTCGGCCGCTTAATCTGTCAGATAAGCAAATGGAAATGAGTAAACGAAGAAGATTGATGAAGTAAAGATTGGTAATGGTCATAATTCAAACATAATTCATTAAGAATTTTCTTTCCAAAACTCCGTTCTATCGAAGCTAGTCGTATCACCAATCTCCAATATACACATTGGTCTACATTATATTAATTGGTCTACAATGTAGAATTCTACATTGAAAAAAAATGAACCTTTATCTGCTTGAATCCCATGAACTACCGATACATCATAAGAAAAGAGTCGTTAATGTCGAACGAATATACTCGAACAAAAAACGATAATTTGTGTTTCAAAAAGAAGTTTGAATGTTTTTTTTATTTCTCCTGTTTATGTATTATATTTATATTTAATGTTATATAAATATTTCCTGAATTTCAAAAAAACCTAACAGAAATAAATATGACCAAATCAGTTCTCACGAAATCACTAACAGATAATTGTTTGTTATATATCAAAAATAAACATCAAATATATATATATGTTTATATAAATTATATTAAAAAATATATAAATTTGTTCTTATTTAAATTAAACAATTGGGAAACACTGTTTACTATAAAATCAATTCGTGTCAATAGGAAATTCATTATTACAATTTCTTATTGATACAGATTTTTTTTCATATTATTTTTATTTTTTTTACAATTAAGTAAAAATGGGAAAATTCGAGGCCACCGCAAGAACATTCTTGTTCGTTCTCAACTTTATCTTATTTGTTACAATTTACTATAAAATTTATTGCGGAATGTACTTTGTTTTTAGCTTTGCGGAGTTACGATGGTATCGCTAGGTATTTGGGCTGCCATAAACTCGAAATCGTTTTCGACAGAAATAATGAGCTTCTTACATGCCTTAAATTTAACCTCCTCCCAAAAAATGAATGCAACAACTGCAGGTTGTGGATCATTCTAATATGTTCATTCTAATAATCTACTCACTTAATTAGCTTCAGTGATATTTATCATAATTGGAACGTTATTGCTTTTAATAGGTTTCCTCGGATGTTGGGGCACAAGCAATGAAAGTACATGCTCTTTAATGATAGTTAAGATTTCTAACAATTTAAATTTTCTTGAACTTTCAGTTTTGTATAATAATTGGAATCATCATACTTGCTGAATTTTCCGCTGGAATCGGATTACTTGTCTCTAAAAATAAGGTTAAAGCTTAATGAAATTATTTTAATGAAGCACTTAATTTCTGTATATACAGATACAAAAGTATTTAAAAAATAAAATTAAAGAACAGTTCCAGAAACCTTCAAAGGCTGTAAAAGAAGCTTTTGCTACAATCCAAAGAAGGGTTTACTTATTGCTTTATTATATAAGATAACCAATTTTTAGTTAAACTGTTGTGGAGTTGATGGACCATCAGATTACCCGCATCTACCTCCGTCATGTAGGTCTAACTTAGGAAGGACGTATTCCACCGGATGTTGGACAACCGTTAGAAACGTTATTTCACGTAAGACTAAAGGCATAGTAATAGCAGCCGCTGTAACAATCGTAATAGAAGTTAAATTAAAAACTGATTAACCGAATTTCATTTTTTTTTAAATTTAGATTGTATCCTTAATTTTAGGACTAATTGTTTACTTCGAAATGAAAAGGGTTCAAAATGAGTTGGCTGGAGCCACGATTGTTGGATCGTCAATGATCATATAGATGATAGCGGCATATACGGATGTCATGAAGCATACCAAATATGTCACATTGAAGATATAATTATCGATTCAAATAAATTATTCGCATAACCAAATAAAATACTTCAAATTGTATTTGCTTAAACATTTAACATGTTCATTTATTAAACTAATCATCAGGAGTGAACTAACTAACGAGAAACTTTCACATGGTAAAGCAAGTTAATTTCTTCACAACGTAAAATTAAGAATGGTAAGGTGACTTCATATGCTCCATTTGATAGTATCCTGAACTATATTCCTACGTATATACTTTCTAAGCATGTACATGTCTTTTTTTATTATTATTCATATCGAATCCCCGCCGGATAAACTAAAAAGAAAAAATGATAACTCCTTAAGGGAGTTGGTAGAAACAAGATTCTTGTCTCTCGGAATATGGTTCTTGAGTGGATCAGGCACATGGGAAATAATGCTGAAGTTCGTTGTCAACACTAATGCATCATCCAGTGAAGTCGGATAAGTAATTGAATAATGCTTGCAATATTTTCGATTCCTTTGACGCACAAACAAAACGTCTGTACGCCGAAAATACATGGTAATACATGTACATAGTTAAAACGTATATACGCAGGAATAAAGTTCCGGATACCGACAATTCTGAGACCATTTTCAATGATACAGATTTTAGTAAGATATCTTGAAATGACTGATAGATACTTTTATGAAAATATGTGAAAATAAAAAATTTTATTGATTTTAAATGGAAAGAATATATGATAAATGGAAGTAGAGGCACGCTGCCGATCATTCTATTAATCCGATATTTCATTTTTTTTTTTTATTATTAGACCAAATCCCCGCGGGGTAAATTAGAAAGAAATAAAGATAAATCCTTAAAAGAGTTATTAAGGAACAAACTCCTCCCTGTTTCTATGTAATTTTTGAGAGAATCAGGAACATAGGAGGAAATGTTGAAGTTTGACATCAACAATAGCGCATCCTCAAGTGAAAGAGGATAATTAATTGAGTAATACTTGCAAAAAAACTGGAGAGGCGACGAGAAGTTCTCACATTGTGTATACGTTGGAACTGGAAGAGTTGAACTGCGAACAGAGTCAACTACTTTCAGATACCTCTGCACCAAGAGTAATGACAAAGGAGTCAATTCGCAAATCGTGAACATAAATGCTCTATTGAAAGGCCTATGGCAACCGAGCATCATCCGAATTGCTCTATTATATGTACTTCTATGTATTATATAAGATCTTAGAAATTTGCATCTTACTCGATCTACTAAAGCTGAACTCTTTCTTTTCGAATCAATTTGGCATCCAAGGAAACACACCTCCTTGTTCACTAATTTCTCCATATCATGCAGATATTATTTGATACTCATATTTGAATTTTAATTATTTTGCATTCAAATTTTAATTATTTTTAACTGTTTTTAATTTTTATTACTTATGAACGATGATATTAACACGTTAAGGTTTATTTTCATTCCTCAATTTTACTAAACAATTTTTAGAAATTTATCCCCCCTACCAGGCTTCGAACCCACATCGAACAACAAGTCAAACAACTGAGCTAACAAGCCATGCGTTATAGTTAATGAAAGAAAAAAAAGACAAAATGAAAAACAAGCAAATTAAATTTGATTTAATTATAATTAAATCTTGTGCGATTGTGGAGAAAATTTTTTATACATATGTCGATTTCAAATTTCGAAGCGACTGGGTTGATTTGTTGAACGGTTCCTGAAATAGAAGAATATAAAGAAAAACAAACAAACAAAAAACTAACGTATAATAAGTTCATGAATTTTTGAATAAATAATATAAAAGTAAATAAACAAAACCTTTTTCATCATTGTTTCTTCATTTTCCAATTCTTTCTCTAATTCCATAAAATCAAAAATATATTCACAAACTTTGTGGTTTTCATGGTCTTGGCTATTTTTCAATAATTGATAAATTAACTGCATGAAATCTTGCATTTTGTCCATTTTATGTGCAAGTTCTATCATTTTTTCATTTATTGAAAGAACATTGAACGATTGTTCTTCTTCGGCTTCTTCGTTTCCCTGTTCTTCATTTTGTTCTTCAATCTCCATACGTTCCGTTGATCTTCCACTCGATTGAGATGTTGATAGAGAATTGAAATCTTCGTTTGATGAACTCGATATCGAGTTGTATTTTATTTTTTTGGTCGGACGATCATAAAGTGATTTTTTAAACGCTTAAAAGTCTCTCAATTTTCACATAATTTAAACGCTAAATAAAGTGATTTTTTTAAACCCTCAAAATTAGACGTTATTTAGCGTGATTTTGTATGATAGGGCAATATTAAATTGGTAATCTCTTGATGAATGATGTTTTTCATATAATCATGAAGAACCATCACTTTTTTTTCCGGTGTTAGATATAAATTGAGATTTTTGAGTATCGAACGGTTTTTTTCCTGAGAGAGCGAATAGGTAGCATTAAGAGTAGTCCTATTCTTTGTTGAAGATTGATATCCTTCAGTGCAATCATTTTGGAACGCAGTGATATAAATTTATTGTTCAATTCTTTATTTATTTATATTGCGGAAGTATATTCTTCTCAGCAAGGATTCAGATTTAAACTCTGTTTCCCATCTTTCTAATTGGTTTTCAGTTTTAACAAAACTGTAGTTGGCATGAACGAACGGAAAGGATCTTCGTTTTTTTCCTTAACTGGACAGCTTTTTTCTTCGCTGCTAATTCTTTACTAACCGTTTGTCCATTCTTTTCGATATAATCTTCGTCATCATCATCCCAATCTTCTTCGTAATTTTCATTTTCCTACATAATTTCGCTTTGTTTATTATTCTGATATTCAATTGAATTTCGATTATTTATAATCATTTCATCGCATTCTTCAAATTCTTCTAAATTTAGTCGAACGAATTCCATATGTAACGATGGATTCAATTTATAGAATGTTCTCGTAAAGCCACAACACTTGGTTATATGATTCGTATAATTCTATATCGTGTAAAGTATTCTGATTTTTTATTCCAACAATGTTCAGTCTTATGTATATATTTAGTGATCTGTATTTTAATTATTTTTCATGGTTTCGAATCTATTGTCTATCTATAAAACCTTTTTATATCTATTTTTATAAGTTAAGTAGAACAAAATCCAATCGATTGTTATATATTAAAATTAGTAGTATTCTTGTTTTTTGGTTAACATCATTTTAAAATCATTATTACGAGTTTACTATAAAATGAGAGAATTTGTTGAACTATTTTCAATTTGTATTTTCTTAATGCGTGTTGGTGAGAAAGTTAATTTTCATATTTACTTTTTCTAAATCATTTCATTTTTACTTCTTTTGTTAGAATCACCAAAGCGCACCTGGTCCTTTAGAGATCCGGCGAAGCGACAGTGGGATGACCTTTGCCTCTTGGCGACACTAGGTCACTATAGATGGTAGGTGGTCCTCCGATAAATACATACGGTATCGCAATGGCAACCATTGAGCGGTTGTCGAGATATCCGTTATTTATCGTCTGGTCATCTCACATGGCAACCATTGGGCGGTTGTCGAGATGGTCAGGGCCTATAGGGTATTGATGGCAACGTTGGCCCAGTTGTCATCATACCTGATGATTAGGTCGAGGTAAGCCTAGGGGCCCCATCTGATCTAGTGGGCGTGGCTCTGGTTCCTCCCGCTTGTATGGTCCGGATCATCTAAAGGAATAAAGATAATAATGAATAAATCTAGGTGATTTAGACGCCTAAAACATCGCTGATTGGGGAAGAATGAAAAGGAGAAGAAGTTATAGATTCCATGAT
>JALJEE010002552.1:0-17374 GCA_023231475.1 Seison nebaliae | reverse complement strand
TTTCAAAAAAATATAACACAGAACTAGAAAATTGGTTTTTCTGAAAAAACTGCGACCTCCCAAAAAAATTGGTTAGTATATTTGTAATCTACGGAAAATTCCGATCTAGAAACAGGTTTCATTTTTGAGTTACTTTTTTTTTATTGTACAGTGTTAGATGGCGTCATATTATCTTTAATTTCCAAACTAGTTGCTATTGTGAATATTTATGATAAACAAGTAAACTCGTTGTGATAAACAGTAAACAATGTATTCAATCGTGTTCTGACAATTTGTGAGTATTTAAATATTTGATTTTAAATATTTGATGTTAAATATTTGATGTTAAATATTTTTTGATTTAATGTTTGTGGTTTTCAGTTTTAACCATTCATATTCTTATAGTATGGACGATATTATCAGTATTCGTATTATAATTGTATGATGGTGTTTGTAATACATTTGAACAATTCATATACTTTCTTTATAAATTGGTTGGAAAATTGTTGAAGAAGATATTCTTCTAATTTTTTTAGATCGGCGCACAGAATTCTTGTTGAAAATGTTTAAAATTTTCTTCGCCATTTTGTTTTCAGTCATGCTCGACATACGTTGTGGGGAAGTATGTCCAATGCATACCGTATGTACATGTATCGAATTGTATGATAAGGAAACTTTTGGAAATTTTAAATATGACGGTGATTGTCAATATAAAGATTTTGCGGATGTGCCAAATTTCGATGCTATTCATGAAGGTTTGGACAATCCTGATTTAGCGCCAGTCTCTACTCTTGATTTAATGAATAATGACATCAGAGAAGTAAAACCGAACGCATTCACTGGATTGAATGTTCGAGAGATACTACTGGCTCGTAATCCTTTAACAACAATACATGAAGGTGCTTGGGACGGATTGAAAGATTTGAAATCTTTAAATTTAGATAACACACTGATAGAGGCGAAACAGTTTGTAAACTTACCAAAGTTAGACGATTTGGAAATGTTATCCATTCAGTTTACGTCCACTGTGGACTGCAATTGTGAATTAGTGGATTTTATAAAATTAGTGAAGGAAAGACAAAAAAAAGGAAATTTTACGATAATGATGACATGTGGTCAAGGCGGTTATAATGGAGAATTTGAAGTTTTTGAAGATTTCATGAAATTAATTGAAGAGAAGACTTGTGAAGAAGCGACGAGTTTCGTTGATGAACAACTCGGTGTCCATAGGAAGCAACACGCCAACGGTACAATATACTTCAAGAGATTTAGAAAACTTTTGGTTGATTTAAATGAAGACGACGAGGATAAGTCAGGCGCTACATCAAACTTCACGTTCATGATGAATGTGTGGTTACTTGGTTCTCTGCTTGTCAGTTTACGTGTCATATTTTAATATGCTTCTTAAAGAATAAACTAATAAATTTCTTAATATTTCCAAATAAATATCTATAAAGAACTTTGTCACTTAACTGATGTATTATTGAAATTATGATTTTTTTTTAGCTAGTACATTTCATCAAAATCTCATTTAATTCACCAAAATATGAATTATTAGTGTAAATAGGACATGGTGTAATTGAATGATGGAATTGGAATATTTCGATCAATTTCATTTCGATTATGAAAAACGAAATAATCATATTAATATTTTTCCATCTTCTTCTTTCGATTAAGAAGTATGAATGTCTAATATGTCCTTTGCAAGGCCTGTGTCTCTGTATAGGTCCACTAACCTTTCCTTATTATGGAACGTTCACATACGATGGACGATGTAGTGAAAGAGATTTTAAGGAAATACCGAACTTCATAGATAATATTAAATCGATATCATCGGACCAACACTATACTCAATTCCATTTGATTGATCTGTCGGATAATGACATCACCCTGGTACGAAATAAAGCATTCAATATGTTAAGTGTTCATGAGATAATATTGAATAATAATCCTATAACGACAATTGAAGAAGGAGCATTCGATGGGATTAACGGCTTAGAAGCTCTCTCACTAGATAATACTCGACTAAAAAATGTAGAATTATCGAAGTTGCCGGATTTGTCCACTCTCAATTATCTCTCACTCAAATATATTAGAACGATCGATTGTACTTGCGAATTGAAAGAGTTCGCTATTCAACTTCATAAGAGACATAAAATGAAAAAGTTATTTTCATTTACTGGAACATGTGGCAATGCAGATATCGATAACAGTTTGAAAATGATGTACGATTTCGCTTTAATGACAATAAAATCTTCTTGCTCAATTGCTCAGAATTATATCGATGATGCATTGGGACAAGAGAGAATGCTCTTACGGAATGGCAGTGTGACTATCGTTCAAAAAGAGAAACCAAAATATTCTCTTCACGCCAAAAGATTAGGTGAACCGGATTCAAGTAATATCGGAAAGAGTTCGATGATAAATCTTTTTTTGTCTTTAACAATTATCAAATTCTTCTTAAGTTAAGATCGACTTCGTTAAGTGAAGTTTCTTCATTCTAATAAACCGAATCTTCTTAGGCAAAAAAAATATTTTTCCATTTTTCTTATTCATTTTGAGTCTGCCACATTTTGTGAGTGTATCAAAAGTGAGAAGTATATGATATGCATCTAATGTATCTTTCGTGAATAAGGATAGAATGACAATCAAATGGTAAGAAGAACGGATTGGCTAATGGAAAAAGATTTTTGGAAGATAAAAAAATTTATTCATTTATTCTCATCAACAATAAATTATTTCATCATATCTCGGGAGTATTATGCTTCAATAAACACTTAGAGCAATTTAAGTAAATGTACATTTCTTCCAATAGAAGACTTAACCGAAAAGTAAGTAAATGACAAATAAACGATTTTTAGAAATCATCGAGAAGAATTTTCTCTTGTGAACTGCTCTTCCACTTTTCTTTGTTATTTCAAATAGAAAAAGATGAATGATGAATATTCTCAGAATGTCGATGAACAGAAAGATGAGTTGGATGATGGTGGAACAATCGCTCACGCTGGATATCTAAAATATTGTGATCGTCCCAATGTCATTCGTCAGTATTCCAAACAATTGGATGCGGAGCACAGTCATTATAACGGTTTTCCATTTTATTTAAAAGATGATTTTAATTATTGAATCTTTCAAGATCTACTACCATCTGGGAATTTCCATATGACAAGTAAATTTCTAGATAAAATCTATGCAATGTGTTTAGATTATATTGAGGATTCATATGATCGAGGGGTAAAAGTAGTGGACTTTAAACATCCGACAGAATTAAAGAAAATTATCGATTTCAAGTTAGACAGTGAATTTGGAAAGTCGTTAAGCGAGATAATTCGAGATTGTGATTATACTCTTCGATATTCCGTTCGAACAGGTTTAATTTTCTTTTTTTTTAATTTCAATTATTTTATAAAAATTTTAAAAGGACATCCTCGTTTCTTCAATCAATTATCACAAGGATTAGATATCATTTCTCTTGTGTCCGAATGGATCACATCTGCAATTAATACCAACAGTTTCACGTATGAAATCGCTCCATGTTTCATGCTGATGGAAGAGGAAACATTAATAAAAATGCGGAAAGTTTTCATTCGTTTATATCTTCCAAATAGTTTTCGTTCAGTGTGTTGGATGGGAGAATGGCAACGGAGATGGAGTTCTATGTCCAGGTGGATCGTTGTCAATTTTATATGGAGTTCTTTTGGCTAGAAATCGAAGATTTCCAGATATTCGAACAAAAGGTCTCATGAATGTTAAAGGCAAACCAATTCTATTTTCTTCTACACATGTTTCTTTTTTTTTCTCTAAATCAATTTTATCCATTCACATATTAGGCACATTATAGTATTAAGAGAGCTGCTGAGATTGCAGGTTTCGGATCAGATAATATGATTGAAATTCCAATAAATGAAAAGTTCAAATTTTCTGTTTGAATTTCTTGTTTAATTAAATGTTAGAGGTTCTATGAAAGTGGAATTGCTGGAAGAGAAAGTGAAGAAAAGCAAAGAAACCGATGGAGAAATTCCATTCATTGTTATCGCCATTTGTGGCAGTACAGTTCTTGGTTGTTTTGATGACTTAGAAGCAATTAGCAATGTTTGTAAAAAATACAATCTCTGGTTACATGCTGATGTTGGAATTATTATTGATACTGAAAGTACTGAACATTATTACACCGATATTTCTTCAAATAGGCTGCTTGGGGTGGTGGAGCTTTACTTTCACGAAAACATCGAAATTTAATGAAAGGAATCGAAAAGTTATTATTTTATGAAATGATTTGATATGAACAATAATTTTCTGATTATTTCTTAGAGCTGATTCAGTTACATGGAATCCTCATAAACTAATGGGCGCACATTTACAATGTGCTGCGTTTTTGTGTCGTCACCAAGTTCCTTCATAATTAATAAATACTTGTCTTCTTTTATTAATTATAGCACGCATTAAAAGATTGCAATGCTATGAATGCTACATATCTATATCAGAAAGATAAACATTATGACGTTTCTTATGATACAGGTGATAAGACGATTCAGTGTGGGAGAAGAAATGACATTCTCAAACTCTGGTTGATGTGGAGAGCGAAAGGAGATATCGGCTATGAAGAGCATATGAATAAATTATTTGAGTTGAGAGATCACTTTCTTCAACTGATCAAGACGACTGATGGATTCGAACTACTTGGTCCTGAAGTTAAGTATTCTCAATTCTAAAATGAATAATAATAAACAATAATTTATAATTTTCATTCGTAATCTAATCCAAATCTTAGACAAATTTCTTGAATATATGTTTCTTCTATATTCCGAAATCTCTCCGAAAATACAAAGCACGAAATGAAGAATTCTATTCAAAAATTCATCCAGTTTATTTCCATCTGCTTATGATTCTATTTCGGAATAAATTTATGTGTTCTTCTAGGTGGCACCATATATCAAAGGAGAAATGATGAATCGAGGTTGGACAATGATCAGTTACAATTCGTTAGATGACTGGCCGAATTTCTTTCGGATGGCCATCAACAATCGTGCGACGGAGAATGATGATCTCAAATTCATTATTGATGAAATTCAAACGATCGGAGAGAACTGGAAAGAAGGAGAAACGATCAAGAAATTTATTGAGAAATAAAATATAATAGAAAATAAAAAGAATAATCATATTTCTCCTTCACAAATACTTTTTTATAATCTAGTTCAAAATTTAGAGATTTTTAGTTAGTTGAAAATAAATACTCAAATTAATTTCATTCAATATCCTGACAACAGAGAACATATTGCAATAATTTAATGTAATTGATTGCACGGGAAAGTATTTCGAATTTTGATAATTTTTTGTTAATTGGATGAACTGGTAATAATGCTCTCAATTGGATATAAGCTGCATTTAATTTCATCGTCCTTGTCATTCCATTCTCCAACCATACATGTAATAAAGGAGAAACATCAGAAGCTGAATTATTAGTTGATTCTTTTTGATTCTGATATTGAATATGAATTCTCCGTCCAGTTCCCAATTTTTTTGTTGAGCGAATCATAATAGATAAAATTAATTAGAAATAGTCAATCATATAATAATCTTCAACTAACAAAAATTGATATTTGATGAAGAGAAAAAAATTTATTAGGAGAAAATTTACGAAAGAATTACTATAAAAGTTGAAGAGTTTGACTTGACAAGTGGAAAGATAAAATCAACGATTTTGTGATGTACACGAAAGAATTATCGAAAATGGAAATGATCTATAAGATCGGTGCATGAACGGAACTTGATATGTTTTTGGAAGAAAAAATATTGACAATGGGAAAAAAACTATTCAAGTCCAAAAGAATAAGAAGTTCATATCATGAAAGAAATGAAGAGGACTAGAATGAAAATAGTAATCATGATATTATGGGACCGTCATGCAATCCTTTCTCTTTTCCCATCTTCTGTCCCAATAAACCGTTTTGATTCGATTTCGTTGCTAATTTCTTCATATTCTCACTATTCTCATATTCGATGTCATCAATATCACTGATATTATCATACTCATCAGTTAATGTACCACCGTCTTCAGTAGACGTGATGTTGCTCAAACATTTAGTGAGATCGAATTCCGATAATTTAACTTTGAGACGATTAAAACCAGAACTCAATGAATTGAGACTTTCTTCGAAAATTGCTACTGTATTATTTTGTGAATTCTTTTCAATTTCATCAAAATCATCATTGATATTATTATTTCCGTTTTGATTATACCTTCCACACGAATCAATGCATTCATCTAATATTGGACCGTTTTCATCATCCACATTAGTCATCTTCTGTTGAGGAACTAAATCAGTTGTTATCGATTGATCACTCATATAGGAAGTTAATTGTGGTTGAACCCAACGCTGAGGAAGTACTTTAGACAGGCCAAGAATTGATGCCGAATTAGCTGTACGATTTATCCAAGATGGTAATGGTTTAGTGCACAGAATCTTTACAAGAAATTTATGGAAAATTAATGAGAAAAAAAAATGAAAAACTTTCGCTAAGGCATCGGCAAAATGATTGCAATTATTCTGTAACAAATTGTAATCACAACCACGAAATTTTGTATTGCCTAATTCAAATGCGATATCACGAACTCGTTCACATGACATTCTGGTATAACCCAATTTCTCCGAAAGTCTTTATCAATTATTTATATGATTTTATGACGGATGATAACTTGTAGACAAATGAATTATTCAGTTGATGTCGAGGACGACTAGTATAAACACCACTACTCGAATACATATGTCCACCAAATGAATATTCTATGAAATGAATGAAGAGGAAGAAATAAAAATGTTTAACCAATACCATGAACTTCAATGGCTGCATGATAGACGCCCAATGAAAGTAATCTATCCCAACTACTATTATCTCTCTAGAAAGAATGAGTTGATGAATTGATAAGGGGAAAAGAGGAAATGTGAACAATATCGTAAACATTCACCATGACTGGTACGGAATCTTTCGGCATTTCCATCTCATCACAAATCCCATCATCATATCCATACATAGAAAAACTGTGAGAATAGAAAGAATAAAAAATTGAAAGAATTAGCAAGAAAACCATTGAGTATAATATGACATTTACTTTCGAAGTTATCGATCTTCCAATCGACAAGTTGGTCAAGATGAACAGCTTTCTCTCCCTCTCTCTCTCTTTGTAATTGACGAGAAGAGTCGACGGAGAATCACCTCACGAATGAGACTATTATCAGAGAGCGAAATATTACGACGTAATCATTGAAGAACTTGGAATGATCTCTTTGGGATTAATGAGAGAGAGAAAACTTTTTTCCAAAGAAAAGTAGAAAAACAAAAATAGAAATCAGTACAATCAACTAAACTAAAGATTATGTTGATTTTTTTTCGGTCTTCCACAGCTCATCTATTTCTTCCAAATAACATACTTATCAATCACAATACATGTCTTTCTTAAAAAGCATTCGTCGCGCGTCCAATTAGAGACGTATCACCGAAGATTTAATCTGATAATCTCATACACAATGTCGTCCTTCTCCTTTTATTCGATTTACATAAGAACATTCTTTGTCGTTGACTGCTCTCTTCCCTAAAGACAAAATGACAGAAAACTGTTATCGACAATAACTCATTCATTAAACTAAAACACAAAAATTGTTTTAGAGATAATTATTATTTTGTTTTCTATTCTCTCTTTCATAAAATTCAATCATTTACTGTAAATTCTAAGAAAGTAGTTCTTTAAATTTTAAGCGTTAGTTAATCAAATTAATTAAATAAGTTAATATTATTTATTTGAACTAATAAAAGTAAATTTACTTTAAAGTCTTTTTGTAGTTCGTGTTTGTTTTTTCTGATGTTTGTTAATATAATTGCTAGTTTACTATCCCTATGAAAACTTGAAACTTACAATAATATTGTCGAGTTGAATATGAGTTAAATGTTGGATGACGTAGTGGATTGTCAATTAAAGAAGGAATTTTCATGGAGAAATAAAAATGTATAATATGGTATATAATACATTAAACTATAGAGATTGAAAACGACTTTTCTTCCTATAAATAACAATTAGTGAATGTATTTTCATTCAATTCTCCATTACTTTCCAAATGGTTAGAAGCTAAATAAAAGATTTTGCGCCTGCTTCATCTATTTGGAAAATAGGAAATGATGAAATAAATCAAATTTTCCGATGGAAAGAGATAAAATCAAATGGAATGAACAAATTTTTGATTAATAATTTTCATGTATTCTTTCATTACATATATGACGATGCGACATCTTCATTAATCACAATATGATAATCGGTATTGATTTCCTTTCATATGATGAGAAGAGTCATTAAACTGGCTTCACTCACTAAAAGGAAAATGAATTGTATTTGGTAATAAGATTATTGGAAGGGATTTTGATTGTGTTGAATAAAATGAATAAATTATTAATAGTGTGTTAAAATCTTCTGAATGAGCATAGGAATTAGTTTTGACTTTTAATTATTAAGCTTTATTGACAAATTGAGAGTTGTCTGCAAAATCAGCAATAGATTGTATTTGAAATATAAGTACAAATTATTTGATTGTCGGAAGAGCAGAAAGGAAACATAATTCCTACACAATCTTAATATGTGAAGAGACTAATGTGAATATCTCATTCTTTTCTCAATTACATAGAATTGTCAATTTAAAGATAAGTTTCAATTGATATGGGTGGAACTGATGACGTTAGTAAGTCGTTATAATTCGATTCATTTTCATTTATCATTTGTTATAGATCGGATGTAAATTAGTTGTCGTCGGTACTGCAATATTGTGTAGTCTCGCCACCAAATGGATGATTGATTCAAGATCGAGAGACAAAGACGATGAAGGTGAATCATCAAACAAAGAATCGAAAGAGAATTTGCGCTCGAAATCCTGTTTTTTCGACAATGAGACAATGGAAGAAGGGAATTCGAATTTATTAGAAACCGGTCCTCTACCGCTTATGTTAATTGGAGATGAAATGAAATGTATTCAAAAAAGTAATTCAATCGAATGTCTCACAAATGAGAATAAAATGATGAACAAGAAGAAAACGATTGAAGAAGAGCCAATTCATATCAATACTTCCAAAACTCATTTAAGTGATTCATCAGCTGATACTTCATGGATTTCAGACGACTCATCAAATAATTCCTCATTAGGAAGTTGTGGAGTGATGGAAACGGATCGTCTTCCTAAAAGAAATTCATTAAATGATTCTCAAACATTTAATACGATGTCAATGTCGAATGTGGAACGAATTAAGTGTATCGGAGAAATGAATGAACGAATTCGAAGACAATCAAAAAGTCTTCGAATCTTCAATCCAAAATTCGCAATAACAGATACTGATGATGATGACGATGATGAAATTGGTGGAACTGGTAAGAAATCGATAAAAAAAAATCAAAAGAATTTCATCCGGAAACGTATTCAAAAATTTGAGAGGATGAAAAAAGATAAGATGAATGAATTAGAGAAACAAACAATTTCAATTGATGGCGATAAAATAGATGATGATAAAGAAGAAAATAATGAAGGAAATAATATGAATGACGAATTGACAAGTTGGTCAGACGATGAAAACGATATCGATGACAAAGTGAAAGATGAAGAATTAATAAAAGAAAATTATAAATTGACAATCCATCAACAACAAAATGAGAACAATAATAACAACAACAACTTGAAAGAGAATATTTCAGGAGATATAAATGAAATATCTATTCGTAATATCTCAGAAAATGAAGAAGTTTTATTTGAGAATAAAATTGAGAATGAAAATAATTATCAAATGGAAAAAGTTGAAGAATTGAAGAAAGAAGAAAATATTCCAATAGAAGAAATCGAAGAAACGGTTCAATCGTCCATATTTAAATTTAACGATATGCCAACAACAGCGGCGTTTATCGAATTTGAGAAAGTGAAGGACGATGGAGGAATTGATAGACAATTGAGAAAAATCGAATCTGCTTCAACAATTGATGAAAATATTGAATCGGAGAATGAAGATAGATTAATTGTCATGGTGGCTCATGTACAACAATTGCCTGATGTCAACACTAATGGAAATATGATGTTTGATTCTTTCATGTCTCACGATACGGGAACGACATTATATTCTGATAGTTCAAATTCAGATAATGAGGATAAAGGACAAAATTCGTTGTCATTATTATTATCGACAAATATCGAGGATAATACCATATCTAGATGTTCGACGCAAACCATAAATTCTGATTCACTCCATCATCCATTAGAAGAGAATAATGATTCTGGTATACAAGAAGAACCATCTGACAATACTATCATCAAATCATTGAAAGATAAGGAAAATGATAAAAAAGATGAAAAGAAAGTTAAAGAAATTGAAGAAGAATTGACAATTGAAAGTGAGAAAAGTTGTGAAAAGGAAGAGAATGAAATGGAGACGATAACCAAATTAGCAATTTCGGTTCCAGTACCATTGATCGATGGAATTATTGAAGAAACAGATGAAAATGAGGAGTTTGAGAATGAACTTGATATTAACACGGACAGAATAAATTCATTTAAAGAAGACGATAATTTTGCAGAGAAAAAAACGAAGAAAATGGTAGAACGTCCAAAATCATCGATAGAATTCCTTTCAAAGTCATTTAATCATCGAGAAGAATATGAATTTGATGATAGCATGAATATAGATTCAGATATGGATAATAAATATGAAACTATGAACAGTACGATGAATGTTGATGGACAATCAATTCAAACTAGAAAATCGATTTTGAGTAAAAGTAATTTTCAACGAGATGATTCACGTCGTTTGAGTCGTGTGAGTATTAATAATGATGTGAAATATCATCCAATCTCACCATACAGCGAATTAAGTTCTTCAATCAACTCTTTCGAATCAATAGATACATTGAATAGAGTTGATAATTCAAACAACAACAGTAACAACCAAATAAATAAAAATAAATGTTTATCGCATTCTCTAACGAGGACATGTCTCACTTGTTCGCCTACTAACATTAAACGTTCATCAACAAAGAAAACACCTGATCGACGTTCGACTGGAAGTCAAGTTTCAATCTCGTCTATCCCAAAAATTAGTTTTGGAAAAAATACTAAAAAAAGGAATTCTTTTCGTAACATTTTCCGTAACAAAAAACCTGAGACATTCGATCGTGATAATACTATAGCGGAAGATGAGAAGAAATTGAAGAAACGTTCTTTTCTCAAAAAAATTATCAGTTTTCGAAAATGAATATTTCCCCCTATCAATGTCCAATAGATCCCTTGTGATTAGATAAATCTCCTTTACTACTCCTCCCATTTTCAACTGTTTATTTATGAACATATTCATCGAATTCGTCGTGTGAGACATAGTGAGAGTAAAGCGAATTAGATTCGTTATATTATATTATATTTCCATTGTTACTTAGAGGCAGGTCGACAATTGTCGCCGCTACTTCTCATTATTCATTAACGATTTTGTCGTTCTTGATCTTATCGTTATTTCCATTCGTCACATTTAATCGTTTAATGAATGAATTCTTTCACAGAAATGATTTTTTTAAAGAATGGAGAACACTTAAAGTTGTCATCTCTATTCCGATTTGTTTTCCTTCTTCTTCTTTTCCTTTCATATCCACTTTCTACAGGTCATCGTACTGACCGGAAAACCTTTCAAGAGAATTTCTTTCAATTCTTATTTAAATTATTTAATTAAAATAAATTGTTCATTTGACAAAATAATATTGCATCATTAATAAATATGGTTGTTGATCTCAATGGGAATTTAAAAAAATAGAGTGGGGAAAAATGGAAAATTTATCTCAATATATATTAGTAGTCGTGAATGATATGTACAGTTTTGGATAGAATTCTTTGATGTTCTCGTATCTCTTCATCTCGACTGTTGAGTTCGGATAGTGTATCAGGATTCATCGATTGACAATCATTTCGATGTTGTTGTGATTCATCGAATTTATACATTGAATTGGACGTTGTAACTGGAGATTTGGAATCATTATTCTTATTGTTCTTAATAAAGTCCTTGATTATTTGGACAAGTTGACGATGAGATAATTTATGAATAGATTTCTCGTCATCCGTCATCGGAAGTATGTCGTGCATTGAAGAGGTATCCTGTTTCGTGAACTCGTTATGATATTTTGATATCTCCGTCAACCATGGTAACACTTTCACAACAGATTTCTGATATGATGATTTCAATCTTAAAGATTCATTATTATTATTATCATGTCTATTATGATGTTTATTATTATTCTTGTTGTTGTTATTATTTGAAGTGGATGATGGATATTTAATATTGTGATTATCGATTGATTTGTTCATTTGATTTGGTGGATAATGATTACTTCTAATTTCTAAACGATTACTGAGACGTCCATTATAATTATTCGTTAAACGACTTATCAATATATGGCTGTTGTTGTTGCTGTTGTTGTGGCGGTTAGTGTTTTGAAAAAATGTTGTATCAGGTTTAATATAAGATCGATTAAATTTTCTTGATAAAATTCTTTTTTCGTTTTGACGATCAATTAAAATTTTTTTTATGGTATTCAATTCTTCATCTTTCGTTATCTTATCTTTCGATTTTTTGTAAGTACTACTCGATGTACCATATCTTGATTTTATGTGTTCGTATTGATGATTTTGATTCTTCTGACGTTTATTATCACTCGAACACATAATGGAACGATTATTTGATTTGCCAGAATTGACGTTCTCTTTTTTATTTCGATTAATATGTGTAGTTGTAGCACGTTGTCCACTGTTCATTTCATCTCGATAAAATAAATATTCTTTTGATGTTCTCAAACGAATAATTGAATTCTTTCTTTTTGACTTCCTTCCCGAAAGAAATTCCTTGTTAAGAATCAAAGAACTTTTTAGTGGTTCTTCCCGAATAGATGCCAATGGGTTCGTTGTTCTCGTTGTACAACCGACCGATGACGAAACGAACGATGAAATTGAAGGAATTTTTCGAATACTATTCGTATTCTCGTCAATTCCCGAATCTCGACTGCTACAAATTTCATTCCTTGATGATTTCATGCAAATATTGTCGCCAATTTTTTTTCTTATTATTTTCGAAACAATTGATGTAATAATCTGCCTAGGGAGGAAAAAAAGAAAAATTTTAATTAACGGACATCAACCGGAAACGAATCTCATCCATTCATATATAGTCATCATATTCTTTTTATGATTATCAATTTTTATGACCCTGGAATTCATTATATGTTCGTCACTCTACTTTTTCTGTTTGGGAAACATATTTCTCATTCCTCCTCTCCATCACATGCTAATGATGGTGATTGTGATCATTAGCATTATTGCTATTGTTTGATTTATAACCAGTATTCATGAGTTCAAATATAATAGGCGAAGTGCATGTTGTCCAGCCAATACGTTGGTAACAGAACCAAATAAATTGTAAATTATTCTTATAAGAATAAATTTAAATAAATAATTTCGACATGTTATATCCGCCATCGAATTAGCCGATGGCATATCTTTGAACAAACATCTCTAACTTCTCAACTTTTGAATAACTAAACATTTTTCAAATGCAATTTTAGCGGATAACTTATAAGTTTAATCGAACTAGACTTTTCCTATCGACATAGTTCAATTGAATTTATATTGTGACATTTATTGTAATACCTTCCGTCTGATCGGGAAAATGAAATCATAAAAGTGATATTAGAAAATATTACATTTAATAGATTTACATCAAATTTATCTGTTGTTTGTTTCTTATATTACTGACTCTCATGATTTGTATTTTTTAAGTTAATTTTTATTTAAAAACTAAATGACATGATTTCTTCATTTTAATAGATTAGAGAATTATACAAGCTCTTACTTAAACGTCATCTTCTATTTCCTTGGAACAACCGTCGTAGTTCTTCTAACAACGGAATCGAAATAATTTCCTTCGATATAACAAGGTGCTAACCATCCGAAGTGACTTTTGTCCCATCATTCATGCATTCTCTCGAACATGTACTCTTCGTGACATTTATAGATTTCTGGTACATAGTACCACATAACTACTTTACTTACATAATTTTAGTTGATGCGCTCAAGTAGGTCATTTCTAGATGGACAGAATTATGGAACTTGTTGACTTAACAAATGAAATATTTTTAATTTCAAATGGACATCTTCTTCTGCTTACGTATCGTTAAGGGAATCGACAACGATTTACTCGATTATTGTTTGTCCTTCCAGTTTCTTATTTGATTAGGAAGTTGAAAACTTCCAAAATTTTTCTTTCTGTTAAATAGTCATCATATAAAATTGTCAGTCACATAGAACAAATTTCAAATTGAAAGTATTTCTTCCCAATAAGAGGAAATTTGGTAAAATAAAATCTTAAATTCAAACAAATCAAAATATAAAAAATATGGTATGAGACGGAATTAACATGAAAAATTTGTCGATCTTAAACAATCTTTTTCAAAAAAAAGAACGTCGTACAATAAGTGTATAAGTAAAAAGTATTTCTTTTAATTTATAATCGTCGACTGAATTGACTGAAACTGTTTGTTATTAATTCATCGTATAAAACTAATTCATTATAAAACTTTAATTCAAGTGACGATTTTTTGGATAGGATGGAGAGAAAGTTCGATTACTAGAAGGATTTTGAGAAAGAACAGTATAACGATAAATAATTTTCGATTATAACGTTAATTCATGTCCATTGACATTGATATATTTTCCTACCAGAAGTAATAAATTCTCAAGATACTACGCAGGTACTACACCTTCTTGCTTTTGAAGTTCACTTATTTAATATGTTCCTTAGTCATGTTTCCTCATTCCTTTATACTAAATTTATTTCAATTAACGACTAATTTGTTTTCGTCCACCTTAATTAAAGTTAGGCGACATAGTATTGCAGTCTATTGTTTGAAAATAACCATTCTATTATTGTGAAGTAATTGATAAAATTTGCCTAAAACCTTTCCTCCTGGTTCAATCTGTTATTCCTAATTTTCTTTATTTATAATTAGTCAAAATTTTTACTTGAAGTATCTTTTGAACAAAATAAACATTCAGATAAAAATGTAAACAAAAATCATCATTCGAGAACGGAACCTTCAGTTAAACAAGGAAAGATGATTTAGACACAAAGAAAATGAATCTTCCTTATGGTCCACTCAAAAGCTTATAATTTTTAGATTGGTCTATTCCCATAAGACCATTAACATATAGGTTAATTATTGGTAATAACTTGCATAGTGAGTTAAATTTTTTTTTCAATCAGTCATTGTTTAGTATTTAAAAAAAACACTTCGTTCTCGACTTAATTATTAAGTTTTCATCTGAAAATTCTAAATATTTCATTTGATATTTGAGGAACATATTCCATGTATATATAAATTGAGATATATATACCGATAATTTCGATAAATAAAATAGTTTTACTGAAAGTTACGCTGAAAATATACAAACAGGGTGGCGAACTGTCCATTTTAAGAAAATGAAGCTCAGTTTTGTATAAAAGGGTGGCGAAGACACCAAAAATGCATAAGTAGGGTGGCGAACTGTCCATTATTAGAGTGGCGAACTGTCCGAATGGGAGTTGGAAAAAAAGGTGGCGAAAACACCGGGATTCATAAAATTATACAAAGGTAAACAAAGAAGTCGTTTGTAGCATTATAATTGATTTTCTAATTTGTCTAATAACATCAATGCACATATATATCTTCGAAGCGGTGCATCTAACAGAGATGTCACACCTATGTCGAAGTACTATGTTATTTAGGTGGCACTCAGAAAAATCAAATCACAAAATCTTAACGAATGAAAAGGGACGTTAGAATATCGTGCAATAGTTAAAAATACCACGAGAACTCTGTGGGGTAACTTTTAAGACATTTGGTTATTGTTATTCGACAACAATTCAACGGAGAATTAATTTGAAAGAACACTTTGGTTCATAAAGCAAGTCAAGTGTTATTTTATTTGTCTTAAGTAGGGAATTTATTATTGAATATTTTTGGTTGGATGTATATGTATCATACCAATATCCATTCACTCCATTCATTTCATTTAATAAACTACTTTATATTTTTCTTTCTTTGTTAATGGTTGTAATGTGGGACAAATTACGAATGAATCATTATCATTCAATTTATTTATTATTTTCTGACCATTATATTAGTACGATAGTTATAAATGGTTCACCGATATATCATGAAATCTTCTTCTATGTCGACGAATCAAGGAGCGGAACCCACCTTATAGAGGCATTCCCGGACAGTTCTAGTCATTCAAATTTCTACACCTAAGCTGGAAAAAACGGAGAGATCTACTCCTTAAAAAACTGACAGTTCTACTCCTTTTTCTAAAAAATTCGGACAGTTCTACTCCTTTTTTCTTGATAATCGATAATTAATAGGCATTTCATAATTTCACTATAATTCATTAAAGCATAAGTCCTGATTTAAATTTTTAACAAGTTCCAGGAAAAGTTAAATTTTTAAAATGTAAATTCAAAGATTCGAAATAGTTTGGATAATTTTCATCGTTAGCCAAAGTATTTCATTACCATCGTGTTTCATCTTTTTCATACTCGTCTTAAAATGTCATCCGTTGAAAATTCTGATATTAATAGTGAATAAATTCTGAAAATATCAATGTCAAAATTGTCTTCTTCCATCCCTTTTAATCCCAAATCAAATTAGAAATCGAGGAGGAAGAAGATGCTGTCGAAAATCATGCAATTTCAGGTAGCTATGCAATAACAAAAAATTAAAAAATCTTGTCATCGTATTTTAATCGACATCAGTTAACAATTTCTACTTTTCAATCGATACTATTTTTTATCCTTGGGAAAATAAATAATTTTGATCTTGTCTTGTTGCCGGTTAAACAGTAAAAACTGTTCATTTGGAAAAAAATGCAAAAGGAGAAAAACTCTCTAAAAGTTCCAAAAAAAGGAGTAGAACTGTCCGAATTTTTCGAAAAAGGAGTAGTTCTGTCCGGTGTAGAAGGAGTAGATCTGTCCATTTTTCCTTTACCAGGGAGTAGAACTCGTAAAGGAGTAGAACTGTCCCCCAATCTATAGAAGAACTCACCCTCTTTTTAATTTTCGGAGTGCAAATCACTCTAATTTCGCTTAATACTGCGATTCGGAGAGGAACTCACCAGTTATCAATATTTAGGAGTAGTGATGTCTATTTGGTAACAAAAACGAAGAGCTCAAAAACGATTTTATAGAGGAAGAGAAAAAAATCCAGACTCTCGTTTTTGCCTCGTATACATACACTATTCGTTCTATTTTGGCAAAAAACAGAACGAACAGTAAGCGACAAACAGAATGGTCGAGATGTTGTCTCACTTGT
>JALJEE010002541.1:0-11097 GCA_023231475.1 Seison nebaliae | reverse complement strand
TAAACTGAAGTATTCTAAATAATTTCCATAGTGCAAAGTTCGACACTCTCCCAGTTTAATGTTCCATGACTTTAAAATTTCCATCCCCAAAAAATTAGATGCAAGTTGTTGAGCACCAATCATATCATCTACCGGATTATTTACTTGTTTCCTGACCTGTTCCGTTATAGATTGCCAATCGTTATATTCATGGTAACGAAAGAGTGCCAACATGAAATGAGGTATTGTTTGAAGCGCAGCTAATACACCAATGCCCACACAACAACCAATCGAATTACTCGGTAACGTTGGATGTTCCTCTGGTCTGTTCTCTACCATACTACAAACGTCAAATCGCATATCATATGATTGATAGGGAAATTCTTCTGGACGCATCCTAATTATTGATTCTGGAAATATATAATTGTTGTCCATAATTCACAATAAAACCGAAAATACAGCATAAACTTATAAAGAAGTCGAAAGTAAAAAAAAAAGGCACATAAATTTAGATTCTTTTGTCTTAAAATGAATCAAAATCTAAAACACATAATTATTTCTGTAGGTTTAGTAGGGATTTTTTTCTGTCCCGTGGATTCCATGACTGGTTTAGAGAGCGAAGCTAGAAGAATTCGAATTACTTGAACTTTTTACCTATTCTTTTTTGTTATATGTTTTTGGAATTTTTTTACAACTCTATTTCAAACTATAGTTTCACTGACACTTTTTTGTTTCATCATTGTATCACAGATTTTCCTGTATTGCTTGATTTCCTTGATAAACAAGCCGTAGTTCCCAGGTAGTCGATCGCCTTATTTACCGATGGTATTCTAATTAGAGTCTGTGATTTAAATGACATTCCTCTTAATTGTCAATTGAACGAAGAGAAAATTGAAAAGAAACAGATTATCTTCCTTATCCTTATCATTTTACAAATTCAAATATCGTCTAGACAATATAGACCCCACAAGCTTGTGGGGTAAAATGAAAAAATTGGGGCAAAATGGGACACTTCGTAGCAAGCTTCTTTTTATTAGCCCTAAATCATTTTCCTTAATCAGTATAGATTATACAGTTTATATATATATATATATGATATTTTCGCTCTTGCATATATTTATTTTCTTCGTCTCCCAATAATTATTCGGAGCTCAAGAATAATATCGGACCTTCGGATATTAGAAAATATGTGTCGGATTTCTTTCGACAACTTTCGCAAAAAAACATTTAAAAGATTTTTGTAGTTTTTTCTTTCTTCTCTTTGTAAAAAATTGTAATTCATATTTGTAATTTTTAAGCTACAGTTATTTAAAAAACATTCAAAGTTAAAATAGTAATAATAATAATAATTGAACGTAATACGCATTAAAAACACATCAGATTCTATCGTTTTATTAACCTCTAAAATGAACGCTTTTTAGCGTTTAATTTAGAACGTTGAAAACTAACGATACAGTCACACTCCTCTAGCCTTTAATAAAACATAAGAATAACGTTTTATGTTAACGTTGAACCTCCTAACATAACTTTTTTTTAACGTTTTAAACACATCGAATTGCTAACAGGGAAACTATCTCCTTCAACGAGCCCAAACACTTCAATAAATTGCTTCCCATAATGCCATAACTTTCTACAATGAACATTAATTCTCTTATTTGTTCATCATCTACTTTGAAATACTAAAAAAAAATTAGGCTTGCTTAAAATATTCTGGGCACCCTATTTAAAAAATTTTGCACAATTGACCAAAATGAATGCTGTCTGGTGAAATATTTCTTATTCTTTGTTACCATTTATGTACTACCTTGTTTAAGAGTTCTTACGTGTAACAGTTAATGGTTAATCCAATGAGAATTGGACAAGAGACCATAATGGATTGGCTAATTGTCGAAAACATTAATATATTATATTATATATTATTAATTGTTAATCTATATTTAAAGTTTCTTTCTTTCCATTGGACGATTATAAATGGTTTAAAATTCGGATTGATTTCGAGTTTCGGTTATTTTTAACGAGCTATTCATAATACAATACAATTGTGCTTTCCAGAAAAAACAAATTTGATCTGCTTTTAAAAATATGCTGAATGAAGACAGTTAGACAACTGATACCGAAAAGAAAATAATGGATGATCGAAGCGAATAAATAATTTGGACACAATTATTAATGTACATAATTTTTTATTGAATTCCATTATTCTGTTTCTTTTAAATAAAGTCTTTCAACGAAAAAGTTAGAAAGATTTCCAAAAGCAAAAACTATTTTTCATTTCAATTTTTTCAAGTAATGTGATTCGATGGTACGCAACAAATTCGTCATTCAATATTTTTCAAGTGAGAAACGGTGTTTTCGTCGCCTATAAAACAATCACTACATCACTCATTTTAGGATATTTCTGTGATTTGTCACCAATTTTACAACGTTTTGTCATTCGTTTTATGCGTGACTAAGCACTGTTTCTTACTTGAAAAATATTGCATGACGAAATCACATGGATTCGATTCGATCTGTTGTTGTAAAGTCCTATTCATCTTACAACGTCGGTCTCAATGAATTCACAATTTTATGTACATTCCCTTCAGTTATCGGACGTCATTAAAGAAATATATGCAAAATTTCATTTTGCAGAGAGATGGATGAACAAGCTTCATTATATACCCATTCATTTGAAAGACGGAATAAAAGGTCTGTATGAAGAATTGCATTTGTATAATTATGCAAGTACAGAAGAATTCTGTGATATTCTTAATTCATTAACAAATTATAAATTTTTCACAGGTTCTTCTTCTTTAATTATTTCTCTGGAGCTAATTATATGTTCAGAAAAATTGAATGAACAAACGAAGGATAATTATTGTAAAGGAAAAGAATCATATCCGTCAACGTCTGAAGTCTCTAATGGAGAGAAGTTTCAGCAAATAAACAATAAACTGGGATTTGCATCTGTTGATATATTATATAATGATCTATTTTATAATACTGAGAAGAATTCTCCAGTTGAATCTCGAGAAATAGGAAAAAACACCCCTTCATAAACTATATTAAGGATATCTAGAGATCACATACATCTACAGGTATACATCTTTCTTCGATACGGGAATTTAACAATGGAACATTTCAATAAGAACTGAAATAGATCTCAAAGATCAATAGAACCATCAATAACAATCTTTCACATACTGTCTTAAATAGTAATATAAAGTGCGATATGGCAATCTAACGATCGAAGAGTTTCATAAAAACTGTTGTTGGAAGTAAAATAGATAAACCTGTACACATTTGAAGTTACTTTTTTTTGGAAAAACTTAAAAATTTAATTGTTTTTCTTAACTTTTACTCTCCCTTTAAGTTACAATATAATCAACTGAATATTAAAATATCAAAAAAATTAAGATACAAAAAACAACAGAAATCAAGCACAACCACTAAATTTTAATTTCAAGAATAATTGTTAAATTTCAAAGATCAAAACCAATTTTATATTTTACCCATTAAGTTCATTGGACTCAAAAAAATTCAAATTCAAATTAACAAACTTTTTCACCCTACTATTTAGTTTTTGTTTTTATCTTTCATGTATTTCATTTATTACACAAACTTAATGTTCACAGATGTTTTAATTAATAAAAATTATCATTGTCCAAATGGCGATTGTGAATAATAATAAAAAACTAAATGTATACTTATGAAGTATAAGTGTAATGGGGAAATCTTTTTAATAATAACATTGGTAGTTTCGTTTTCACTAATATCAACTCGAAAATACGTCAATTTGATGACGAATTTGTGACTTTAATATTTGTATTATAATGTCGATAAAATTTCGATTTTATCAATTAGTAATGTAACTAATGTTGTGGATTGTACAAGGACGATATAAAGATATAGAAGAATTGGTTAGAGATGAGATGTTTATGGAGGAAAAAGACACGAGTTCCGTGGTTTTTTTAAGCTTGTTAGTCAAATCCGTGCATATAGCGCACAAGAATAATTATTAAACTAATTGAAAATTGTAAGCTGGAGATTTAGGAGAGACATAATATTAAATGATGAACATTAATAATAGTACAGAAAACTTTTATTTGAGAATAACAAATTCATTAAGGAGTAAAATAACTTGACAAAATTTCTGTAAAATGAATGAAGAATCGAATTATGAAAATGGAACAACAAAAAAACCACTAGCAACTCTAAAAATTTGTGTGATTGGAAATAGTTCGGTGGGGAAATCGTCGTTAACTTCCTCGTTTATTCGAGGTAGTTTCGATCCGAATATTAACGCAACTTTGGGAGCAGATCTGTCCGTTGTCAAATATGATTGGAGAGATGAGATTTTGGCCTTACAATTATGGGATACATCTGGAACGGAACGTTTCCATTCTGTCATTCCGTCCTTCTATCGAAGTGCCGTCGCTGTAATTCTGGTGTATGACGTGACGAATGTTCAGTCGTTACAAGAGTTGAGAATGTGGAAAAGAGAATTCGATTCTTATTCGACTCACGAGAATTCCATTGCGATGATCGTGGGAAATAAAGTTGATTTGGAGAGGAGTGTGGCACGTAATGCCGGAGAACAAATGGCACAAGAATTGAAGACGTTATATTCGGAATCGAGTGCGAAAACGATGAAGAATGTGAAAGCGGTTTTTGATGAATTAATCGAGAAGATTATGGAGAACGAGTCGTTATGGACGAAGACGAAGAGGAAGAATATAACATTGGATGAAAAGAAAAATAATAACGATTCATATTACTCTTATTGTTCCAGTTGCTGATATCTCTGACATTCTTTTCTCATAAATTTTATTTATCACAATTCTTCTTTGTATTATAAATATATTTATTTCGAATCTTTTATTAATTTTGCTAAAAATTTGAATTAATTCTTTTCAGAAAATTAATGAGAAGAAATTTAAAAATTTCTAAAAAATTTTCATAGTTATCAAATTATCACGTTTTTCGTATTACAATTCATTATTCTTAAAATTTTGGTGAGAATCATTCAAAAATGTCGGAAGATAATGTAACTGAATCGATGGATGTCGATAAGGAATCAGATGTGAGAGAATCGACAAATGACGAAAAGAAATCGAAGAATTTTCGGAATAAAAATGAACTGGAATTAGAGATGGATCCATCCGCTTATGAAATGTATCATGAATTGCAGACTGGTTATCCTTGTCTCTCATTCGATATTCTTCCATCCACAATTGATGGTAGTAACGGATTCTCATATCCCTTATCTATCACAATGGTAACTGGAACGAATTCTAATGAAAATTTTAATAATTCACTCGTTCTCGTTCAGATGGACAATATGAATCGAACAACGAAAGTTTATTTTAATTTTTACACATTTTTTTTATATTCAATTTTTTTTACAGGAAGAAAAGAAAAAAAATGACGATGATGATGTTGATGATGATGAGAGTGATAGTGAAAGTGAAAGTGATGACGATGATGAAAGGATGACGGACGAAAAAAAACCAGTTTTTTCAGCTTGTTCCACTAAACATCATGGAACGATTAATCGAATACGAGTTACTTTTCAATTTTTTAAATTATTTCAATTTTGAAAATAGTCGACGAAAATTAACGGCAAAATATTTTGTGGTGTTATGAGCGAAACGTCAGATGTGTCGATATGGAATTTAAATAATGGATTAATGAAATTAAATAATATTCCATCGAATAAGAAAGGAACTATTCAAAAAATAGAAATGGATCCTCTTTTCACTTTTAAAGGTCATTCACAAGAAGGTTATGGAATTGCATGGAATCATCATACTCCAGGAATGTTGTTAACTGGAGATAATGCGGGACGATTATTCTTATGGAAACCATCGGATAATCTCTCTACCAATAATACTAATCCATGGCTTGTTGATCAAAGATCATTCCGAGGACATTCAGGTAGTGTGGAAGATATTCAATGGTCTCCAACCGAATCGACCGTATTTGCCTCTTGTAGTGTCGATAAAAGTATTAGAATATTTGATATTCGTGCTCCACATGAAAGTGCCAACATGTTGACAATGGCGAAAGCACATACAGATGATGTAAATGTAATTTCATGGAATAGAATGGAATCACATTGGATTTTGTCTGGTGGAGATGATAATGAAATAAATTTATGGGATTTAAGAAATTGGTCATCTGACTCACCAAATAATCAAGTGAAATGTGAAGCAATAGCTAAGTTTATTTATCATAATAAACCAATAACGTCGGTGGATTGGCATCCGACTGATTCGACAACATTTGCAGCGTCATCAGAAGATGATCGATTGACCATTTGGGATATTTGTTTGGAAGTCGATAACATCAAAAAAGAAGATAAGAGTAATAAAGATATACCTCCACAATTACTGTTTGTACATGAAGGACAGAAATCGATTAAAGAATTATTTTTTCATAAACAATTTCCTGGTGTCATTCTCTCAACAGCTGGCAACGGTTTTAATATGTTTAAAACTATCAATGTTTAATCTTTCATTGACCCAGTTATTTCCTTATAAATATAATCATAATAATACAAATTTGATTGTTTTGATGGTTTTTTCGGAAACGGATTAATTCCTGATCCTTTTGAACGTATTCCTTTTTCATTCGATTTGTCATGTTTTATCGTTTTGGATGGTTTTATTATTTCGTTTCTTCCAAATAATCTTTTCGTCAATTCTGGACCTTCAATCAGATATTGTTCATCGACTCTTGATTCATCCGATGGTTTATGGGAATCATTCGATTGAGGAAGTAGTGATCGTTTATTATCATCATTATATTCATAAACTTCCATGACATCTTCCGAATTCAATTCATTAATAGTTCGATAAACATCATCTTGTTCGAGAGCTTTGTAAGAATGTTCCATCGACTTTTCCTTCAGTTTCCGATAACGACAAGTTACTAAAATGATGAAAATTAAATTTTAAATAATTTAAATTGATAAAATAAAACTAACTGACCACGAGAAAAATGGAAAAGACTTGGAGAATTAAGAGACAACAAGTCTTCCAAATTCTGTTTTGTTTTTCTGAGAAAGAACAAAAATATTATTTTTTTCGGAGATTGAAAATGAAACTTTCTTCAGCGGAAAAACATGCTTCTTCCCAATGACCACCAGTGCAAAACATGTCGATATATAATTGATGAGAATTTGATTCAATTTGTTTAGTGATTACGGAATATGGAACAATATAATTATCGATATATTCCATCTCCTCCAGGAATACCGTTGAATTCTTCTTGCGTTTCATCGAAATTATTTCCGTGAAATTTTTTTTCGCTTTTTTCATTAATTTCTTTTCTAACAATTATTGTGAAAATAAATTATGATTAGTAATAGGTAGACAAGTAATATTAATAATGAGAACCTTCACAAAATTCGCCATAAGGCGAATTCGAATGAATAAATTTGAACGGAAACTCCACATTACGATATTTTAAAAATTTCTGTTGAAAATAATAATATTCGATTGTTCTTCTTTTTTTTCTGGAACAACGAATACATCGATAGAGATAAGGCGAAGAATTATCAATGATACATTTTCCTCGATTATGGCAAAGTAGACCAGAATGTGATTTACAAATACCAGTAACTTATATTAAGAGAGTTAAGTGTGTTGACATCAATAAGAAATTTTCAACTGTGACATATTCCGCAAGTTTTTTTACATCGATACGCCAACGGACTAAGAAATAACAAATTTCCATCATTTTGTTTAAGGAAACATTGTTTGATATGACATTCCATTCCATTATCATCTGCACAATTTTCCATTAAAATATTTAAGGCTAAAATAAAATTATAATGATTATTGATCATTTCTGGAATATCGATAAACGAATAACGTTCACAAAAGGAATTACAACAATTCTCTTGTAAATTTGCTCCTTCGCTATAGATTTCATATATCCAAGATAATTCTTTATATGGTAAGATTGGTAGTAGTTGATTATGATATTCTTGAAATAATGTTTTGAAACGACAAGCAGACAACATGATGAACAAAGAGGAAATAGCTAAATATCGGAAGAATGATGAATAGTTGATGAGAAATTGATTAACAGAATGGAATGATCGGAACGTCATATGCTTCGATGTTGTTCTTATCTGTATTAATAATTTTATAATCTCTCAAATCCAATTTGTACATATGGTCGTCAAATTCCACTTTTTTAAATAAACTTCAAAAACTTTAATAATTAACTTTAAGTTCACTAAACTTTTGTTGTTGGAAATCATCTATGATTTCTGTTCCATTTCTAAAACCGATTCTTAAACGATTCCATGCTTCTGTAGCGATGATCTTGAACCAATAACTGAGGAACTGATTACATGTCAACGCTTTAAGATGAGTGAGAGATGTTTTTTGTTGATTGATCGTCATAGAGATCAATGAGTCATTCAACGGACATTTAGGAAATGAAATTGTTGAATTTCTCATTGTTCTCACACATTTTCCCATTTGACATTCCTACAAATTAAGTTGGTAGTCAAATTTTCTTCAAATAACAAAGTAACATATCCAGGAGAGAATGAAGGTACAGAAGTTTCTTCATTTGTCAATCGACATGGTGATCCATCTAAGAGAAGCATATCAGTTGCACCACAAATACCAATCGACAATAGTTTCCTTAATTCAACTAATTCATTATATCTCCTGTCGGTCGACGTACAATGAAGTTGGGAACAACTGTCAATAGTACTACCCTTAATAACAAATTAAGTTATAGTTATTATTGAATTGAATAAGAACTTTCGGTGCACAATAGGATGAAAGTGGTCCGAAAATTTTCTTACATTGATGATGCAAATCAAATTGTCCATGTTTTTTACGAGACTTTTCCATTGCCAATTTCTGTTCCTTCTTCAATGAGGTGATTGGCAATTCATTTGGAACGTTAGAAATAGTTCGACAATTTTCATTACTAAAAAGGCGAATTATGGGCGAATTTCTCACTAAATTTCTTTAAAATGAGAAAGTAAAACCTGTTTGAAATTTCTAAATAGTGGTAGATGTTCCAAGTGACACAAGAAGATAATTTAATTTCTTCAATATTCTTAATATTTTTTAAATGAGTTTGATGATTTATCAATTTATAATCATCATTATGACATATCATAGCACTTTTCATTACATCACCTAATGCCAAACTGAGAGGAAGATATTGATGAATTTGCAAACTATCTAACCTATAAACAATGTGAAATGATAATTTAGCGTACATCGTTGTAATACTTTCATATGGAAGAATTATTCCACAATTGTTACACGGACAATTCTTATCAGTCGCATCATAAAGTGAATTAATTGGATTGACTGATACAATTTGAGATCTGGAAATTTCGTCAATAACAAAATAAGAAAAATGTGAAAAACGTCGTTAAAAGAAGTAGAAAGTTAGAATCGAAATCTAAGCGATTATTGAAGATTTGTCGAACATTTGTCAAATATCTTTTCCAGAAACTTACGTAAAACGATTTCTCAACAACAAACGGCTGATTTGCACTTATCATGTGGGATAGCATCGGACCATGATTATAATAAATGGAATATAAACTACCCTCAAATCGCTATAAATAAATTTATTAGAATTTCTCAGAACAAAAATTAAACTGTTATTACGATGATATTAGTAATGATAACATTGATTCCATATCCATTCGGAATTCTATTATTAATAATATCAGAATTATTATTCGATGTATAAGAATAATCAAATATTCGATTTACCTGAAAATACATTATTAATGGAAAATGACGAAGAGTTTAAACTCCATAAATGATTTTCATTAAATCGATTCGAATACTTTCTAATATTCTTCGTCGATTTGTTGTCAATAATTCTTCTTCTTTTTTTAAATAAACTGAGTAGTCAATGAAGATCGTGAGGTCGAGAAATTTTTTCTTTTCAGTAGAAGAACGTTGTTTCTTTTGATTTACATGAATCTTTTTAAATTCGATGATATGTCCAGGTTTTAATTGATTCATATCGGAATTCTCCTCAATTTCCACTTGATATGATATGTTCTTAATCTCTATCTCAAAAGAACCATAAACCTTAAAATATAATAATTTTGGATGATAGAGAAAAATAACTTTTTTATTCGAAATATTGTACTTGTTCTGATACAATAGAATAAAACCAGGAGTTTCTTTAAATGACAACTGATAAATTAAAGTTTCATTACTTAACTTATCTAAGTCGTCGTCGTTATTCGAATTATCAAAATAAATGCCTGTTTTATTATTAAGATATTTTACAGATGCGGTCAAAGGTGAATCACATATTTCCACATCCAGCATCAATGTTTTTTTATCAAGACATATATGTGTCGAGGGAATTGAAGAAAAATTTGTTTTCAAAAATTTCTTACCTAAATTCAACTGATGCTTACAGTATATATAATGGAATAATGATAATAGACATAATATGACGAAATTCATTTTTGACTTCCAAACTCTTCAAAATTTTATGCAAAAGGATTATAAGTTGTTCAATTTTAGTAAACAATAGAACGCAAACAATATTGTTGATAGATAACAATGTCGTAAAATTTAATTTTATAAATGAAATTAATTCTAAAAATTTATTAATAGATATCGATTAAATAATTTCTCAAGTGATAACTTATCACTGACAATTTATACAGTAATCTATCTCATTTTCTTTGGGATACGTTTGTGGAAATAAATTTGGTCACCTTTTATCAAGCAACAACAAATTGTCTTATTATAAGTCTTTCATTGTGCAACGGTAGGTAGAAATTGTAATAAATGTTGTTTTTAGTGTTGAATAAACTAAATGTCTAATTTCTTTTAAATTTAATCTTATATATTAAAAAATTTCTATTATAAATTCACATTATGAAAAAACTATAAATTCTCCTCTTAAAAAATACTATAAAATAAAGTCATTTTTTATCCAGTATATTCGATTCAGTTAGACAAGTTCGCTAAACTCTTCGTCATAAACGAATAAAATTTTAACACGAATATATTAAACTCCATTCTTAGGATGAAAATCAAATATATCACAGTTGTTGGGTTCTGAATGCATTTTGTAACTCCTAAAAAAGGACAACTCGGTGCTGCTTTTTGGAGTACT
>JALJEE010002538.1:0-50626 GCA_023231475.1 Seison nebaliae | reverse complement strand
ATAAATTTTAAATAAGCGTGTCATATCTTTAGAAATTTATGGAAAAAACATCTTTTTAGCAACAAACTGAACCTTTATTTTTCAAGACATCAACTATTCGTCGTGGAAATGAATCAATTAAATTATCAATAAAGTTTTGTTCGATTTTATCCCAACAATACGTCACCCTGGTTTTTAATTCTTCCACTCTTTGAAATTGCTTAATGTCAGCATAGACATCCCTGCTGAGTCTACCCCATAATGTTTCACTATTTACATCCATTCGATTTTAAAATTTTAAAATAACTAGAAACCATCAAGAAATACTTTTTAAAGCCAACATTTGTTACTATTCAACTAAATTTAAAGCAAATTATATACCATCGCTAATAGATAGAATTATTTCCTCATCAGATCAGGATTATCATTTCATCAGCTTTCCAATAAATCGTTAAATTAAAATGTTTATTTTCTTTATTATTTTTTCCATTACTTATATTGACTGCGATAAAAACTTGAACGATTATAATTATGGGTGACGAATTGACCGAAATACGACTAAATGGGTGACGAATTGACCGAAATACGACTAAATGGGTGACGAAATCACCGAAATACTCTAAAAGAGGTGACGAAATCACCATTTTATGGGTGACGAAATCACCGGTTTTCACTTAAAAATTATAGGGTGACGAAATCACCGTGTACCTGTTCATCACGTAACCGAGACACTGATAAGAACGAGAAGATGAACTCACGAAATTCAGTAGAAAGAGGTGAGTCGTTTATCGAATAATATACGATGGTGTGAGAAAAGATGGAATGATTCGATGTGATACAGCGTTGAATGAAAGATGAGATGTCGGGGAAGAGCCCCGATGACGAAAAGTTGTCTAGGAGGCGGAAAATGCGTCGACAATATAGAATAGGAAATGGAGGAATATCGGTAACTGCGATAATAAGATTCCGAGACGAATAATAGTGAGTTAAAGAATCAATTAGTGAAGAGAAAACACGAATTCGGATTGAGAGTGGAAGATACTTCGATCATGTTGCGAATGGGAATGATGCACGGACGAATTTATTTCGGATGTGATCGAGTGAGGCGGATGCCACCATTTTGGAATCGAGAAGAACTATCAAACCAGATTTAATTTAATTATTTTTTAAATTTAATTAGAGATTTAATTCAATTTGTGAATGATTATAAAAATAGAATTTTAAGAGAAAAACATATCCAAAAAGTGATTTATTTTCCTCGAAACTTTTCTAAAAAGCATATTTGAACAAATAAATAATTGAACTATTGAAAAGTGAGATGAAATCCTTTAAGAATTTTATCTTTCTTTTAACTTAACAAAATTTTCTTATTTTCCTCATTAGCGATTGTCGGTTGTCACGTTGTTCCAAAATGTTTCCAATATCGAATTGGCCCTATTATAATAAAGACTCTTGCACGGATATACGGGCATGCTGGCTATCACATCGAGAATGTGCTCCTTTAAATAGATGCGATGATGCAGAACTAAACCGTGTTGAGTTGGCACCGTGACCGAATAAGTGTTATCGGAAATATATTTCTCAAATTGTAATTTCAATTTGATGTAATCGTCGAATGATGTATGAAGATTTTGACCGATACCATCATGTGTTCCCAGTCCGCGCAATAGAGGAGTTAAGCAGAAATATTTCCTTTGAAATTCGTCGAAAGCCATTTCGAATGCTAATGGTCTCACATATCGCCGTCCACGATAAGTTAACTTTTGTCTCATTTCCGTAGAACGAGCCGTTAAATTAAGTACATTCGTGTAATGATGTCGACATGTGTCCTCATATTTCCGGATATTGTTCGTATCCATCACACGGAATCTGGTGTTGCAACATCCCCCCAATTTAGCGTTGATATATGGTAATTTGATACTACTAGAAAACCAGGAATTGAGTGCATAAATCACACTATTTGTATCACGTTCGTCTAACAAGACGTTCGCATCGAAATAAGCGCAATAGCCACGATCAGCTTTCCGCTGTCGATAACCGGTTTTGCGGAAAGTGTCCACGACGAAATCCCAATAATTGAAACTGAAATTTGGAGTTCGCATCGCTTCCGATGGTATGATAATTTCGTCTGGATCATGAGAAATGAAGGACTTGCATTGATATTTGTATCGATGGAAACAGGAATTGAACATGATCAATTTATCAGGGTCGATATGTTTCCTCAATTTCCCCAAATAGATGCGACGAATGACGAAAATTTGATGGGAATTCATATTGGTGGAGATGAAACTTTTAATTTCGTTAATATGTTTATCATCCTCGTCGTGGAATTGGAGGACGATTAATGAGACGTTATAATGGAAATAATAGAAGATATGCGAATAAAGATCATCCACATCCGTCTCGTCGAATAACATGATAGGTGCCGAACAATAACATGTATCGTAAATGAAAACTTCTTTGGGTGACCGATACCATCGAACAGTCAAATTATTATCCGTCGCCAATAAGAGTAATTTGCTGTCTTTCGAATTGAAACTCGTTGATAAGAGTCGAACGTCCAAAGCGGAAATGTTTTTAAAATTCAACGATTTCACATAACATTCCAATGAATAGATTCCTCGGGATAGTGACGGCCGTTCTTTAATGACGACCACGTTCGCCGTCGTCACAAACGTCGCACTCAATTCGGAAATATGAATGGAACAATAATATTTCTTTTGGCGAAATGGCTTCGAACTCTTCGACACCAAAACCGTCTGATATAAACATAATTCCTCTTTCGTCTCCCAAATGTACTTGTCGAAACAGTGAACGACCGAATCGAACGTGTGTAATCTCGCTGAGATATGATTTGACCTTATGATTTTTCGAGACAATGACGACTCTCCATATTGAGCTAAATGTAGCAGGTTTTTGTGTCGTCTATTGAGTGTGATGAAGACCAGGAATAATACGAATAGTCCAATGTATTGATACCGGAATCTTCCTTAAACACAATTTAAATTAAAATCGAATTAAGAATCTTAACTTAGTATTGCAAACATCGTACCAGCTGAAATAAGATAAATAGAAATAGCCAAATTATTTCGTATTACTTTATCATCGTTACGTCAGACATCCTCCACTCACCTGACCTTGAACATTTTCATATTACCAACATTACCCAAATCTTCAAAATACCGAACAATGTTTTTACAAAACTTTTCATATGAACACACCATCAATTGATTTTTTCACGATAAACTGACTGACGATTATTTAAATTTCAATTCCTCCAAATTCTCTTTCAAATTTTCACTTGGCGATTATTTTCCTTTTCTTCTCTAATTTGTAAAGGCCATTTTTATTAAAAATTCTCTTATGAATTTTTCCAATAATTTTCCCTATTTTTTAAAATTGATTTGACAATGAATATTTTTCATTCATTAAAATCTGTCGGAATATATAAGACTCATATCAGAAAATGGTAAATTCAGCCGGAAATTTTGATGTCTTCAAACAAAAATTTATCAATCTGACCAATCGATTAAATGGAAAAATAAAGGAAGAAAATATTGATTTGATGATGGACGAGAATTTCTGGAAGAAATTTGCTCGGAAATGAACTACATGTTTAATTGTCATGTTCGACGATTCATTGATGGAATTGACCCCGAATCAATTTATTATTTTAAGTTCAGAAGAAAAAAAATGGGAGGGAAAGATCATGTTAATTCGCTTCTCTTAAAATCGACCCATCATGGAATATTGCGCATCGGACGAAGTGAGAAAAAGTGTGCAAGAACCGTTTGGATGGTTCTGAATTTACTCGGTAATTTCCTTCTCGATAATCAATTAAGAAATTTGATTTTCTCTCAAGTTTTAAGTTTTTTAGGAATTGGTCTCTTCAATGAATTCCAACCATATCTATCGAAAGCGACGTTGACAGTAACTTCACGAGAATATCAATCGACTCTGCCCATGCCCCGAATTATTTTGTGTTATGTGGGTAAATATCGTCAATTGACACGAAGTGCGAAAGAATCGGGAAAAATAGTGAATTATTTGAAATATGTCGATCACGTTCTCAATTTGAAAGCATCGAATTTTCTCCTAGAAGAGGTTGCCACCGAAATTTTGTTAGAATTGATGATGGAGGTTGTGAGACGGATGAAGAAGAAATATCACGAATTTTATCGGGTTTTCTGCGTTGGTACGAACTCGACTAAAATGGTCTGTGTCAATGGAAATCATATGTTTAATATTTGTCCTGATCAAAACATGTTACATTACGCTCTCTTATTATACGATATGAAATTTAATGAAATGAATGTAAAATTGAATTATAATTTCGATCATTCAAAATTGAGAAGAAATGCGATAGAAAATTTATTTCTATTAAATTACAAAGAATGGACTAATTTACCGTCCAATCTTTTCAGGTATATCACTCGAGAAGTTGGAGAGATGTTGGAAGAAGAAGGTCGTTTATTCGAAGATGATTGTTTGAAAGAAATCATGACCATACCATTATACATTCTCCTCGCCGAAGAATATTCCATTTTCTACACTTTCTTCTTCGAAGTAATTTTCACATGGAAGAAATTGATACCGTTTGATGGCAGGCTGGAAGAATTGAAAGGAATTCTTAGCCAATTCGTTTCGATGATGTTGAATGACGAGCAATTGTTTGACATGTCATCTTTCCGCACCAGTTTCAACAATTATTTCATTATTTTATGGAAATTTAATTACTTCTATCATGGACCATCAATCGGTCGATTAAACGAGAAAGAATTTAAGGGTAACTTATCACGAGTTATGCACTTGGTGGATCGTTTAATGATTCCCAATGAACCGGACGACACACCATCTTATCGTTACATTAATCAACTTCGAATTGAATTATCCGCGTTCTTCATTTTCAAACTCGATTCCCGATCAAAATTCCATGAAAGTTCCTTCTCATTCAATTATCGTCTTTGAAATCTTCTCTACATACTTCCATTTGAAGATGTGGAGAAAGTTTACATTGCCGACGAAGTTCATCCCGAAGAACTCGAATGTAAATTCAATGGACGTAAATGCTCAAAAGAAGTTAATAATTAATAATAATTCCATTTTATATATTCAAAAATTAATAATTATTTAAATTTTTTTAATTAGTGGAAACGAACTGGAACGAGTCCATATAACACTTGTATTGAGTATTTCTTTAACGAAACTCATTTCAGTCCGAAAAACGAAGGATTGGAATTGCTTTACGATATTAAAACGTATGAAATGGATGATATTAACCAATATATTTTGAATAAAGTTCAGTTCCATCATTTATCGTAAATTGGAACGGATTTCGTAAATTTAACATTATGTCCTTCCCTTCAATAGAAAGCCGTTCAATTAATCGTCTCTTTACCAAAGGAACGAGTGGACGATAGAGAAATCTCGAAATCCATCCAAATAGGTAGTCGCAGTCAAGTCAAATTGGAATTGACTTGGGTTAGTCACAAATGACATTTATTATTTAAATTAGTTAATAATTAACAAATTTTATTATCAGTATCAACATGCAACTTTCGATGAAAATGAATTTCCGAATAATCAAATTGACAATTTCGGACTTGAACCGTCTGAGGATAGTTGTTACCGTTTTTGTAATGACGATGTAATCGAAGAATTGGGTCATTGTAAAATGAAAAAAAATTTTTCGCCTATTCGTCGGGATGATTCATTCATGAAAGAATTCTGCGTATATAATATCAACAAACGGGATTTTATGGTTAATGCAATAAGTTAGAATTAATAGATCATTTTCTAAATTTGAATTTTAAAAGAGAATTTCAATTATTCTCAATGTCATTGTCCGCCTGATAAATTCTCATTCTACATCGATTATGAAATTGAAACGAAATCATACGGAAATCAATTACCGGAAACTATTAAAGAAAAATTGAGAAATTGCACTCATCGCGATTATTATGGGAAATGTTTGAGTCACGAAGCATATCGGTTTCTCATTTGATCGTTTCTATTTTATAGAAATTATTCGTTTTCATTAGACAATCCTTATTAGAGATCGATATAAAATGGAAATTAAATATGTTCGACGTGAAACGACAAGTTTATCAGAAACCGACATACATGTTCATCGAAGGATGTGGCGGTATAGCTGGCCTACTATTCGGCATGTCATGTTTAACCGTCATCGAATTAATTGAAATAATCATTTTTATTATTTATCATAAATTCTTTTCTTTTCTTCATCATCAATCAATTTTTTTTTAAATTTTTTCATTCAAATTTTTCACATTTTTCCCTGTCATATAAAAAATACGACCGATATTTCTAAACATTCATAACTTTATAATATACGGTTTGTTGGAAGATTTATAATTTTAATATTTTCAAAAAAAAATCTGATGTTTATGATGGAAATATAATAATCATTTCTCATAATAATTTTACTGATAATGTAAGAGAGAAAATTTGATAGAAATTAAATTAATTATCATCATTTATGGAAATGAGAATTATTAATAATTTTTTGAAATAATTTAAAAGAATTTAATTGAGTTTGTGGAGGTGGAGGTAGAAGACTGAAAATGACTTGCTTAAAAAATTAAAAAGAGTTTTAAAAGGAATTTATTCGTGGAAAAAAAAGTTCAATTTCCCCATCGCAACAGCTCATTTTGGTAGTTTTAAATGGGGCTCGTTAAATTTCAATTGCATATGCCGAGTGGCACGTATGTAATGGAGAATGTGGAATGGCAAAAGCCAAAAATTGGAAATGTAATATGTATTAAATGTGTTTGGAGAGATGGAGAGTGGAGAGTGATGGGGTTAGGAAGAAAAGCGGATTTGTCTTTTGCCACGGCACAATTTGATATAAAAAGAGAGTGTTGTAAAGTGTGAGAAGATAATATTTCTTTTTCATTTTTCCGTTCAAAACTTGTACGGTGTTCATCGTTTAAAGAATGAAGAGTTGTCTCTTGACTTTTCTCTTCTTCATGTGTTGTGTGATATGGAGTGAATGTTTCATTCAAGACTTGTATTGTGGCGAGGAGAATTGTTATGAGATTCTCGAATTGAAACGTGAATCGAGTCGTTCGGAGATCGCAAAGGCTTACAGGAAATTCGCAAAGAAATGGCATCCCGATCGATTCCGAACGAAAGAAGATAAAGAGAAAGCGACACTCCAATTCCGTCGGATAGCAACGGCGTATGAAGTGTTGAATGACGAAGATCAACGAGCTGATTATGATCAAATGTTGGACAATCCGGAAGAATATTATTATCATTATTATCGATATTACAAACGACGATTATCACCAAAAGTCGATATTCGATATGTGATTGTGGGAACATTGATTTGTATTTCTGTCATTCATTTTTATTTGATTAAGAATCGATATCGATTGAAAATCAAAGGAATGGTGGCCGTTCCGAAATATCGACGTGTGGCCAGTCAAATAGCGAAGGAGTTAAATCTCATTAATGACGACGATATCAGACGGAAAATTCGACGAAAAGAATTATCGAAAGAAGACGCTCGATTCAACGAGGAACATATTTTGTATGTGATTGTCGAAGAGAAAGTTCATTTGATGAGTCAATTTAATCAGATTTCGAAAGAGATTCGAGAAAATTTAAATGAGAATGACGAAATTTTCCGTCAAGAATTCCTCAAACATAACAATCTCTTCCGTCCGACGTGGAAGGATTTCTTGCTCGTTCAACTCGCCTATCTTCCCTTTATCTTCATACTTTACGTCTACTCGATCATCAGATGGTATTATCGTCGATTGATATTGAAACGAGAATTGGACGAGGAGGAGAAAAGTTTGTTGATTCGGAATCATCTCAATATCCCACAACGTGTCTGGGATGCATTTAGCAAAGAGGACAAATTTCAATATTTTAAATTGGAATTATGGAAATCGGATGTACATGAAGAATGGCACAAATCACACGAAGAGAAAAATAAACAGAAATTAATTCAAAGTGGTAAATATAAAACTTTCCGTCGATGGATGAATAAAGGAGGTCCGGGACAGATCACATTCGAAGAATGACATTCATTTACGCGTCTATTCCATAATTCTATTTATTCTTTAATTTTCTTTTTTCGTTTTAACAGAATCATCTATCTCTCCATTTCGATATCATAATTCGTTGTTTACTCGTCTCCCGAATTATTTCATGAGGAATTCGAGAGAATTTTAAAATTCTAATAAAATTATATTCGTAAACTTTCCTAAAACAAAAGGAGAAATGTCACTCTCCACAAAATTCATCCTTTTTTGTGGACTAGTTTACATGGGTATATTCCTGAGGAATATTTATAATTATTTCGATTATAAACAATGCTCTCTCCAACGACAACGAGAGAAAAACCACAAATGTTTATTTCCCTTCTATTCGAAAGAGTCACAATTAATTCAAGTTATTTGAAATTATTTCCAAATTCAAATTTCTCTCTCTCTCTCTCTCTCAGTTATCTGGTTGTATTACTCATTCAACAAAGATCGGTAAGGATTGTAATTGCTCGGATATCATAATGAAGAATTTGGAGATATTCAATTCGTCACAAAATGATTTTCTATTGTTCCCAATCATATTTTTCCATTTCCGTTTTTTTTTTAATTTTGATCATTTTAGAGAATTCACAAAGAAAAACATTTCCCACATCTCTAGAGAGAATGGAACGATTAATCTTCATCTGTTCATGCACGAGAGTGGTCTCTATCCGAAATTTATGAAGAAATGTTTCAGAGAGAAACGTTTCAGCGAAATGAAAAAAAAACGAACGATAAATAAATTGAAAACGCCGAGCGATTATCATGATCGAATTTACTTCAATTTAGATCTCTCCAAATATCAATTGATCAAGAAGAAGAAGAATCTATTGAAAACGATCGATTCATTCAATGAGCCCGATGTCATTTACACTCATTATTGGAATAAAATTCCATTCCGATTCATTTCAAATCCTGAATTTGTCATCGATCTAACCGCCGTTCCTCGTTCCATTCATCCACATTTGAAAATCGATTCATCTGGTAAATATTTACCGATTATTGAGAAGGAAATTTTCCGTCATCATCCATCATATCTCCAAGTTCCTCATTAATCCTAATTCCATCATTAATTAATTTTTGATGGTTTTTTTTTTCTTTCAGATTTTAGATTCTAATCAAATTAATTTCACTTTACATTTCCGTCGAATGAATGTGCCACAATTCGAATTCTGGTCATCGATGGACTCAAATATTCCGGCAATGAAGGAATTGGGTATTAAGGAAGACGCTCTGAAGGAAGTGAGAGATCTTCTCACCTTCAACAACGTCTACATCCTATTCATTTCCGTCCTAATTATGATTATACATGTTCAATTATTTTCCTGCAAATTTTCAAATTAATGGAAAATATTCGTAGATGTTACTCGATGTATTGGCATTCAAGAACGATATAAATTATTGGAGGAATCAATCGTCGATGGTGGGAATTTCATTACGAACAAGTTAGTTGAGAAAATCTGCTCGTTTCTAATCGAAAATTATCTAGTTATTTGGCGTGTCATCAGTCAAACGATCATTCTTCTCCATCTCATCGATTCGTTGTCGTCATATCTGGTCATCATTCCCTTGTTCGTTGGGATAGTGGTGGAGATTTGGAAGTTGATGAAAGCGATGAAGATCTCCTTCAAATTATCATCCAAATTCCCCTTTTTCTATATGAAAGTTTTCTTTAATTATTTTTCATCTTTATCATCATCATTTTCTATTGATCAGTTGGGAGAGAAATCGAATGCGGAAAATGCTTCTGAAAATTTCGATTCGGAAATGATCAACAAATTATTCTATCTCATCATTCCGCTGTGCATTGGAAGTGCAGTTTATTCTTTACTTTATTATCCACAGAAAAGGTGAGTATTTCGTTTAAATTTTTATCCTCTACTTATCCTTAAATTATATTCACAATACTCTTAAAATTATCCTTAAATTATATTCAAAATCTTATTAAAATTATCTTCCATATATCCTTAAATTATATTCAAATTAGTTGGTATTCTTGGACAGTGACTAGTCTGGTACATATGGTGTATTATTTCGGATTTCTCTTCATGTTACCACAAGTGTTCTTGAATTACAAAGTTCTTCTTTTCAATTAATTTTTCAAATATTTATTTTGGGATAGTTGAAATCTGTTGCTCATCTACCAATCCGAGTGTTCCTGTATAAAGGGTTCAACACGATTATCGACGATGTCTATGCCACTATATTATCCATGCCGACGTCACATCGATTGGCATGTTTCCGAGACGATATCGTTTTCGTCATTTTCCTCTACCAATACTAGTTCACTTTCTTTCTTGTCTCTTTAAATTGATATAAAATGATAAACAGCATTTACGATACGGATAAGAAACGTGTAAATGAATATGGTCAATCGTTCACAAATGATAAATCGAACAAAGAAGAAGAACCACAACAAACGTTGGAAGAAAAGAAGAAAAATTAAAATGCATCAAATATATATTGTTCTTAAATAATTTCCCTTTATTCTCTTACAACTATTGTTAGTTTCCTGTCCAATCGAGAATTCACTTTCAAATTGTCTTCTCTCTCAAATGAAAAATTGTTAATGAACTTTTATTGTTATTTTTATTTCGTCACTTCGATTCAATTTAAATTATGTTTGTAAATATTTTCATTTCATTTCCTCTCATTTTTCATTTGTGTTACATTTTTAAAAAGTATAATAAAATTCAAAAAAGTTTCATAATCTATTCAATAAAGACTATTAAAATTTTTGCAAGAAAAATCATCATAAACGGTTTTCTAGTATCAACGGTTCTTCCACCGGATTTTCATATTCACCATCTTCACGTTACTTCACGATCGATCATTATTTATTAAAATTTAAATTAAACACAAAAAATCAAATTCTCAATTTCAATCATCCCTCATAATAAAAAGATCAATTTGAATATTGTTTTTGTTGTTGTTGTTTTATGAAACTACCGAACTAAAATTCCGAAGGGAAATAAGGGATGGAATGTAGAAAATTGATTGAATTAACGTTAAAGAATGATAATGGAAAAACGGATTAGCGAAGTGACAATTTGAATTTGTCTTCAGTTTTTCAAACGGTTTTTTGAAGAAAAAAACTGGTATTAATTATATGAAATAAGTATTACATAAATTTAAATAAGTTTCCATTTTAAATGAATGTGTCGCTCGGAGGCAGATTTTTGGGAGAAGGAATGGAATTGGAAGAACGATGTTTGGAAGAAGTTTGAGTGGATTGTGGTAAAATCGAATGGAAAAATAAGAAAAAGAAATGATGAACATAAGTTATTAATAAAACCGAAAAAGTCAATTTATTTGTTTTTTTTCTATTTTGTTCTGTTTATTATTCTTCTCTTGTTCCTTTTATTTGAGAGGGCACTATATCTAATATGCAATCTAAAAGTTGTTCTTTACGATTCGTGTGAAAATTCACCTTAACTTTCATTCTACAGAAGGAGCAATAGCTACTACGGCTCATAGAGGTAACACTGACGAGCTGGCTAAGCTATTAAATAGTAACGGTTATTCGACCACTTTTAAAGACACTCCATTAAAGAATGGTAGAAATGACGAAGTGGCGTTGAATATAAACGAACCTTCGCCAGTTGTGAGCGACAATGTTGGCGCGGAAAACCTGCAGACGAACACGCGTAACGTAGGAACACAGAGAACGTTAAATTCACAAACTAAATCGAAAAGTGTAGCGTTATCTGACAATGTGGCTTATTTGACACCGGAAGAGATGATCGATTATTCCTCCGACCAACTCAACATATTACTACCCAATACTCCGTTTTCATCCGATTTCCATCGATTCATTCCTTTGTTGAAACTGGAGAGACGACCATGTGCCGTCTCACCATTCCAGATGAAGAAATGGAAAGAGACATTAGAACAAGCAGGTGCTGGTCACGAATCGCCAGTACCTTTGACATATCCACGTCCCTCCGCCAACGACACAAACACTCAACCCACACCAACCGAACAATGTGGCACAACACCCGCACTATGTGCCAAAGTGCAAACGACGAACAAACCAACGAGTAGTCGGAAGGGAAAAAAGAGATTCATAAAAATTGAACATACGAAATTTGAAGATCGATTCGAACCGATCAATGAATATAACCGGAAATACTTCCTCGATTGTTATTATGGAGCGCCAAAACTTTATTCCTATCAAGGTCTCTTCAACAACGACGTCCATCCGTGGCGAGCTGGTTATTTCCATTTTGAAATACCACCCAAATTTCCCAAAGTTTCTCGAATGCTCTTATTGCCCAATCATCTTGAGACTTCCATCAACGTCTATGTGACGAAGAATATCGATACGAATGTCAACATTTATTATCCTTCCAAATTTCTGACGGATCTTGAACGACTCGTTTTCTCGTTAATAACACCGAAAGTGGTGAGGATCGTTGTAAGAAATCGATTCCTCGCCGGTCGTAAACGACCCCAAAGTCGAATTGCCTTGAAATTGTTGGACGTGTTAGACGAATCATTTTTTCCTTCCATCACTAACAATGATAATATCATCAATCGAAATACCGTTTTCGTTCGCCAGAACATTCTCGGCATTTACGGCGTTCTTAGTAAAAACGCCTATGGATATTATATATTGTGTCGAACGATCTCAAATTATGATAATGAATATTTTCCAATTATGATTCGATTGGAGAAGAAGGAACGTTTCCTGGCTAGTGCCAGAACCAGATATGGTACCAGTAAATTGGTGGAGAATCCGACGGCATGGAAAAAATTATGTTGTTACTACCACAACGAGAAGAATTTGGTGAAGAGTATGAACAAAGTGACACCGTATTTGGTGGAACCGTTATGGATAGATAGTGATGGGAAATATCGATACATCGCATTGGAGTGGGCGGATTGTGGCAATTTGCACCAATTCCTCATAAATTATCGGAAGAATAATGGGGGGTGTCCAATAAAGAATCTTTGGGATTTCAACGTCCTCGTCAATACCGAATATCTAACGCATATTTTCTCCATGATAGTCGTCGGTCTCGAGCAACTTCATTCCTTCGATGTCTGTCACAACGATTTGAGCTTGTCTGATATTCTGGTTTATTCGAGCGGAAAGATTTGTTTGAGTAATTTCCATTCGTCACGACCCATAAAATTCCGATCGATTTATGCCACCGGCACATTAGCCAACAGATCGGCCGAGAAACATTTCACAACGATTTTTGGTGGATATAATTATTTGAACGATTTCTATAATTTGGGAATTATTCTCTCACAAATCTTCTATACGACTTTGTTCAATCCCGAATTATTGGCGCCCTGGGACGAGGTTTTCCTCTATCTGGAGGCTCTCGATTTCAACTTACCAGGAATGTTCGTACCGAACAGTGTGAAGACTCTAATTCAGTTACTGTGTAAACCTCATCCCATGGAACGTCTGTGCTGGTTAGTCATTTCCATTTGAAATTCTATTTGAAATTTTATATGAAATTTTAATTATTTATTTATAGTTTTGATAAGCTTAAGACATTTAGTACGTTTTCTGGCACTAAATGGGCTCTCTTACAGTCGGGCCAATATGTTGAAGCGGCACCAGAAGGCTATCTCAAATTATGTTCACGACTTCGATATGATTATAATCAGTTGGATCCCGAAGGAACTCACAAAACCGATTTCCCGCAGATTATTTGTAAAAACCTGAATTATTCCGATGTTATCTATTCGAACGAACAAGCACCAACTGTCTATCAACTCAACAATCCCGACTACGAAGTGACGGATAAGTTAGTTTATTACGATAAAAAGAATTTCCTTTTCCCCCGAACGTTGTCCATTGAACGGACGGACAATAAAGTGATGTGTCCTCAATACAACGAGGGATTGGATCACGTTCACGTCAATACGGTAAGACAAATTCGGTTGGGATATTCGTACCCGATTCAACCGAATGTCAATTACATTTATTTGAACGATAAGAATTTATGGCTACGATATTGTCGACCGATGACATCGGAATTGGAACGATTCATCCGACATTATTGTCGTTATGGCGGTGATTTGATGAAGGAGAAGGTGACTAAGGATTTCGAGACATTCTGCAAACATCTTCCAAGCGAATCGGATTATGAGAAAACGATAAGTAGCGGAATTGTGGATCCCAACGGACTGCCACACTTTATTTGTGAATTATAAACACTTCATTGTACTCTAGATCATTTAATAATAATTCTTCTTAAATGTATTTGATTTCCTTCTAAACTATTTCTTCCTCAACAATAAATTAACACGCCGAAAAGTTGTTTTGCTGTTTAGCTGTTTGAAAAGTTGTTTTCCTGTTGAGCAGTTTGAAAAGTGGAAAATTGAAAAGAGAAATATGTAGTTACACAACGTTTTCGTTATATTACTAACTCGAAATGAATGATGAAAGCAAACGAGAATTAAGTTAACTCCTATTTTTTCCTATTTGAATTTGTTTTCTTTTTTTTAATTTAATTTCCACTGACTTGTATATGGATCCGAGGTACGGACAGGGTCGATCAGACAGGACAGGTTATTTTGATCAACCTGGTCCTTTCAGGCGACCAAACGACTATGAACTTCCTCAACCGATGCCACCAGGACGTTCCCAATTCGGAATGATCGGAAGTGCAGGCCAACCATCAAATTGGCAGGCTAGAAATCAACATTTGGAACATCGAATGTTCGATCCGCATCAACCACCCCCACAATACTACAATCAACAAGGACAATCAACCGATCGACAATTCGGCGGTTATCCACATCAACAACAACCACATATGGCTGGACATCGTGGTGTGGGCTTCGTTTCAACATCACGAGGACCACCATATGGTGGAGATTATGGAAGAGATATGCGAATGCAAAATATCCCAAATCAACCAAGCTATCCAATGTCACGTGGTATATTCCCATCAGGGACGATGCGCACCGGATATGAACGACAAGAACAAGGTCGATATGATCCGAGAATTTATCCACAACCTGCTTACAATCTTCAAGCACAACAAAGACCAGCTTTCCAACCGCTTGAACCGATCGGTTTTGGACGACCAACTACAACAACCACAACTCAACCGCCACCACCACAACCACCTGCAGCGGCGGAACCTCAACCACCACCTGGTGGACTTGGATTGATTGCTCCAGATATCGCCAATTTTCAATTTCCAGACGATGAGCCTCCGTCGCGGGCACCTGGTGATTTCGTTCAACCGCAATTTTTGACGGAAGATCAACGAAAACTCCAGGAAGAATTATTGGCGCCCGTCAAAAATAAAGCGGATAAAACGTTGCTGATCGATTCGAGTGGAGAAGAAACGAAACAACAGGAAGAAGTGAATGTGCAGGAATTCATGGACAACCTTCGGAAACAACGGGAAGGTGGAGGTGCGCAATTTGGAGAGGATTTGTTTAATATGGACGAACTCGAACAAATGTTACAAGGCATCACGGAAGAACCGACTGCTGATAAACCGAAATCACCCCAAATGCTAACAACTACCAAACGAAGTCCGGTTCTCAAACGGGAACTTTATAATCAAATTTCAGATGTCTATAATCCCCAAGGGGCAGGTCACGTGCCATTCAGAAATGAATTTGTAGGATATCGAAATCGAAGTGGTCGATGTCTACCTTATCATGATCCGGCCGTTCCCAGACCACCATATTATCAGCATGTCGATGAATTGAAGAGACATGTGGAAGTGGCACCAGGTCATTTGAAACGAGAACTCGTTTTCTCCAAACTCGATGTATACATGAAACACATTCAGACGATGGAGAAAGAAAATTCGCGAATTCCTCGCTTAGTCCATACGTCGTCCCTACATGACAACAATGAACCGGCGTCAAGAATTGTAATGCAACCAGATGATAATCCAGACTCATGTCGAAATGGCTATTACGATTATGTAAATTTGAAGAATGTGAATGTGTTGTTTGCACGGAACCGTTTTCATGTTATTGATATTGCTCCAGATTTGCATTTGAATGATGTAAATATAGATCCGCGACTGGGTCGAATGGAACCTCCGGTTGCCAAAGACTGTTATATTGAAAAGATAAATAGACACAATCGGTGCTACTTTTTTGACGCATTGATTGACACGAACCGAATGCCAAGAGGTGGAATCGAAAAAGGTTGGCTTAATGATTGGGAGGCGGTTTTTTATTCAAAAGAACAGCCGCCTAATGAACAGTTATACGTACATCGAATGTTAGTCCTCTCTCAAGGTTATCATATCACAGCTACACCAAGTTTCCATCATCCACGATGGCGACGACTATTTCCGGCTTTTTTCGAAACTTATATCCTCAACGCTCATATGGCACTGTGTGGGCGGAAGTTCAGGATGGTTTGTCGAGAGGAAACTATGCTAAAAAGAATAAGGAAAGGCGGTCGAGTATATCGACAATTGAGAAACATTACAGATATTCGTGCCATGTCTCATATGATCAATTTGACGCCACTAAATCCATGTGGTAGAAATTCTCAGCCGAAAAACGAAGTCCTATTAAAACATAATTTGTTGGGAGTTTGTGGATATTTGAGTAGTGGCGGATATGGAACAGTGGTACTAGCCAAAACCATAAACGGTTTACTTTATTGAATTAATTTCATCTCATTCCTCTCATAGATAAAGGCCGGGAGGATATGGTGGTATTGAAAATTGTTCCGAAACATAAATTCCTCAAAAGCTTCAATCAGGTGTCTTATGTTCGAACGATTTTTGAACGTCTCAACGACCATTATGTGCACACGAGAGATAAAATCTTTGCCGAACGGAACACCTTACTGAAATTAAGGGCGGGAAGTAACCTCCACTACAACTCAGTGCCATTATGGATGGACCATGACGATTGTTATATGTTTATTGCTTGTGAATTGGCAGAGTGTGGCGATTTGTTGGAGGTAATACGATTCCATTCCGTCTATTCCGAAATGGATAGTGGTTATGATATTACCAGTAAATTGAGAGTTTGTCCCATTTTCTCCAAAAAACCTCTTTTAATCATTCCGATTTTTCTCTAGCGTATACCCGAGGTCTGCGTCAAACATGTGATGGCAATGATGATGTATGGATTGAAGGAATTGCATTCGTTAGGAATCATTCATTCGGATTTCAAAACCGGAAACATATTAGTTTATGGTAATGGTCTCATCAAAATAACTGATTATGGCTTAGTCATCGAAAAGTCGAAACTCAGACCGGGAAGATCAGCTGATCAAGGAACACCACGTTTCATCGCACCGGAAGGAAAATGGCCGGAAATTTATGGTGGTTTCGATGAGGCGAGAGATTATTATGCTCTCGGGGCAACCGTCCACCAAATGATGTACATTTTACCCTTGTACAATTATAGTATTTACGCGCCGTGGGATCGTTATCGGGAAATAACGGCATCTCAACAAGAACCTGACGTGTATGATACGCCACTCAGTCCCGAACTGATTACCTGTATTACATCGATGACGAATTGGGACATCACCACTCGAGTGAAGGATTATGAGAGTATAAAAATGTTGGACTTCTTGGACGGGGTGGATTGGGCGTCGATTGAATCTGGTAAATCGGATGTTTGTTGTCCATCCGAATGGATAGCAATCTGTCAAAGTTACGTGTACAAACCAGATGGTGGTCGACCTCCCACGACTTATCCTCCCGTTCTCAATTCAGGAAATCAGTTATATGATATTGATTGTTGTTCGACGAATGTGACGAATGTGGCCGGAAACACGGCCCTGGTCACCAATACTGGGGTGCTTATATTTCTGGATAATTTATTTAAAGGTTTCGAAACGGTTCATTTGGACGCCGATCGAAGATATTTGGTGCCACCAAATGTTTGTAATGAATTCGATATTCGACAACCACATATCCATGAAGCATTTGTTAAATTGACGATACGATTGAAATATCCCAAACTGAAATATATCGCACATTTGCACAATAACAACTGTATCAATTACGTTCGAGCGAACGGTTCCGTCATTCGCGAACAAGGTACTGATGCTGGTGAGATAATGATCATTTATCGGCAGATCATCTCGGCCTATATGGAACGAATGTGTGCCAACCCGGACAATTTGATAAACTATGCTGAATTCAATCGAACACTCTTCAACAACGGAATTAAGATCAATGGCGATGTATGGTTCTCGCGACGGGTAGTTAACAATCTCCAGAGCGAATTGGACTTATTGATGCATTGGCAGAATTGTGGTCGCAGTTTGCCAGAGCCTCGTCTCACCAATCGTCAATTGGTGATGATTTCATTGAGAAATCGAAACCATTTGGCGAAAGTGGAAGGTGAAATGACATACCCGCTCTTACAACGGTTGGGATTCGACGACGTCCTAGCTCGTAGAATACTCGCTCAGGACGATTATGAGAAACCGATAAGTTATGTAGCTAATGCAGCCATCTTAGCCGGTTCATTGGAAGAATATGCTGATATGTACAACGAAGTGGAAACGACACGACAACGATCTCAAGCACTCCATATGCTCCATCATGACCACAACCGTCAACCTGAACATTCATTCCATAGTTTGACGATGGGCACCGGATCAACTAGTTCGAGACGATCACCTCAGAAATCTATTCATAATGATCCCTCAATGCCCAGTGGAGATATGACGTTAGCTCCCAAAGACCCGTCCAATGAGAAAGTTAATATGATGATCGATCAAATTCTCGCGTCTGATTCTGATACGGACGATCCAATGCAAAACACTTTAAATGCAACGGGAATTTTGAGCGATGAGGAACATAAGAATGATTCTATTAATCTCAAACCGACCACATCTCATGCACGACCGATAATCGATGAACAAACAGGAGGAGAACCAAGTATTCACACCAGTCCCCGAATCAGTGCCGTATTGACGAAAGAAGAAGAAGTAGTTCCTTCACCCATTCCACTAAATGTCGCACCGGAAAGTTCATTCAAATCCTCTAATCCCAGTCAACGCGATATCGACGAAATAAACCATCGACAATTAGGCCAAACGGATACCGAACCGAAATTATCCAGTCCAATTGCCACTTTCTTCCAGAATAATAATGTGTTGGAGACAACGTCCGATCCGGGAGGAGTGAAAGGAAAACGTCCACGCCCATCGACTCCCGTCACAGCACCGCCTACGTTTGATCTGACGAAAACTTGTGGTCCTACCACCAAACTACAAGAAACCGATTCCGCCAAATACTTCAGATAGATGGTGGAGAAAGAGAATTTTTGTTAATTTAAATGTTTCTTTTGGTGGTCGAATCAGTTCAATTAAAAGTGTTAGATCTCTCCACAGAACGATTTATCATTTTCTTTAAAATTTTATAAAATTTTTCATGTTTCTTCCTCACATTCTTCTTCTTACAACTTAAATTAAATTTAAATTAATTTAGTAAAATGAAAATTAAAATATTTGAAAATAATTAAAAATAATTAAAATTAAATTAATTATAAATAATTAAAATTGAATTATTTATTATTGAAAATTAGTGATGGGAAATTTGAATGAGAAGGAGAAAGTATAAAAAGGAAATAAAATCTGAAGAATTTTACAATATCAATTGATTTATTAGAATGAATAAAATAATTAATTAATAGAAATTTATTTGAGAATGGGCAGAATGAGTGAGGGAGTGATTCGACAATCGATATGTCTCACCAATGACAATGCGGCTAAAGCGAAATATGTATGATAAGGATCAGACGATGAATCGGGAAACTTCCCAAATCCTCCACTCAATGCCGATCTCGTTTCTCGGACATATTCGATATTTTTCTCTCGATCAATCAAATTTATCTGTCCCAAAATACTTAACGACGCCACAACCCAAAATGAGTAACATGTGTCCCATGCCTTGTTGGTTCTCCCTCGAAATCCTGAATGTTGTAGATGAATTAACCATCGGACAAGATTCCTCCTCTCTCGAGAATGATGTGGAAAAACAGAATTCAATCGACCGATTAAATGAAGAGCAGCTACACCACAAAATGTGGAACCGGCGTGTGCTTCGCCCATCGGTTGTTGTCCAATTCCTCCTTCGTAACTTTGACATGACTCAACATATTTCGCCACTTCGTCTTTATCGATGGTGGAATAATCTTCGATGTAATGACAAATTGCACAGACACAATAGACAAATCTCATATCATATTCACTGAAACGATTAGCTCGAAACGATCCGTCATTCATTTGTAAATTCTTCAACGAATGTTTCACTCCAGAAACGTCGACTCCTGTCAACGGTTGATCAGAATGAAGGATTTGGAAAATGCTGAGAGCGGCGTATGTCATACTGGCATGTGCTTGATCGAAATCGTGACGGATTCCGGAAAAAGTGGCCGTCGGTCGAAAACCACCGGAAACGGTTTGTAACGATAGAAGCCATTTGATGGTAGCTGCTTTCTCGGAAGATTTCATACCAAATGCCGGATCTTCTTTCTCTAAAATAGCACAACCACCAACACAGAATAAGGCGATCGTCACTCGTTGCATATCCATCGACTGATAATCGGACGGTAACATCGTAAGACATCGACGAAGATAACGACTATGCAATTGCATCTCCCCACGAAACTTCAATCGTCGTTTGGCTGAGAATGGAAGAATTGAAAGTGATTGAGAGAAGAAACATTAATAATAACATATCATTCCGTTTGAGATAATTTGAATTTTTTCGATACCCGAAAATTTAAGTTTGTCGATTCGATTCCGAATGAGCCTTCATTTTCACTTCGACTATTCCACAAATCATTCTCTTATTCACTCAATTCATTCTTCATCTCATCTTCTTCCTCTCCATTCATCTCCATACTTCCAACCATTAATCATTCTTTTCTAATTATATCTTCACGATTTCTGATGGTCTTAAATGTCCGTTTCAGTAAGGAAAGTGCAACGATTAGAGATAGTAAATATAATTCCACAAGAACGAATGTTTCATTCTATATAAAATAAATTCCTAATAACTAATTCAACAGGAACGAATGTTTCATTCAATATAAAATAATTTTTTACTTACTTCTCAACTTATTATTTTACAGTTTTTATGTCATCAATCAAATTCCATTTTCAACATATTCGAAAGTAATTTTAAAATTCTTCTAATTTTTATTTAAAATGAACTAATATCAATGAATAATCTTGTCAATAAAACAACAATAATAAATAATACGTATTTGTAAAAGGGTAGTCATTAATTGGTTAAAAACATTACCAAATTTCAATTAATCAATTTTAAATTGAGCAATTTGAAAATCTTCTTTTAAAATCAGTATGGAGAAGACGGAATAAATTAAATTGAATAATTTCTCTATTATTATCATCTTTCAATTTTTAATGAACGAAAAAAATATGAAATTAAAAGCATTATTGAAAGAGGCAAATTCGTTCGAATTAATTTTCGGTTTCTGACCTAAATCACAAAAAAAGACACTTGGCAAGAATTGGTTAAATTATCAGATTTATTATTGTTAATTTCAATATTTGAATTTCTCGTTTGAAATTTCATGATCAAAACATCAGAATGTTATCGATTAAAAAATGAAGTAGAGAATTGTCAAGTTGAATTTCAGAGAAAAAATTAGAAATGATGAAAAATTTAATTTGTTTTTTGGTTTGTTGTGACTTGTGAAATATTTTCGTAGAGAATTGATGAGCTGGAGAATTGTTGGAATTGAGAATTGCCAATTCCTGTCATCTTGTAGAATCTACACTAGAACTTACCTTTTCTACGTGTGTGTGTGTGTGTGTGTGAGTGTTTTGAGTGAAAATGCAGTTTTGGAGTAATTACGTGTCCAACAAGACTGACCCTCGATAGTGGATATTAAATCCATAGATGGAAAAAATTCATGAACAAGAGAGAATTTCTGTGCTTTTTCGGGGAAAGTTCAATTATCATTTATTCTGTCAACGAATTATTCTCATTAATTCCTCTAACATTAGGAGAAGATATTCAAATCCTAAAACATTCCTCCATCGTCAAGTCAATTTGTCGGAAGCATGTGCCCCGTTATGACGTACATTCAGTCCACCCGTATCACCTCCATGAAACGAAAGCGAAATATTTAATCGCTCTAATTTATCATTTATATGGAAAGTATGGTTTCCAAAAATTAGGAATACATGCACACCTCCCCTCACCATAACCCTATCATTAAGACTGATATGCTATTACTTCGTGCTTGTTTGACTAAATCTCTCACGACTTAACGGGGTTAATGTCACTCTTTGTTGGACTCGCTCTTAAACATATTGATTTCATTTCTCATTCAATCTATTCAATAAGTTGAATACTTATTCCAATTAACATTGGTCCGTCGTCAAACTATTATTCCTCCTCCTCCTCCTCCTCTCCCTCGAAACCTCTTTCGGTTAGACGAGCATTTGCCATACGAAATTTAATTTAAAAATTCAAATTTAAATATCAACACGGACGTATTGGGAGATGGTATGATGTGGACAACTGAGGAAATCATCAGTGGAACTTATACGATAATGGTGCCCGTTCTCACCGTCGGTTTGACCTTATCCAACATACTAACATTCATCTCCATCAATCACTTCCAATTGACAAAGACGAAAAGTTTCAAATACAAACAAATCTCACTACTCCTTCACACCATCATGCTCATCAATTGTTTCTTCTTACTCAAATTGGACATATTCCGAAATGAGAACATCATACGATTGCTGTGCGGGAAATTCTATCCGTTCACCATACATCTCTACTTATCGTCATATGTATTCAATATCATCTTCTGGGTGAATCGTTTGAAAATTTTGTATCAATTAAATTTTTGGTGGGAAACGAAATATAAGAACAATGTCTGTATGAAAATCCTTCAAATTCCTCTCATTCAATTCTTTCTCGTCTTCTCCATCTTATCCATACCATCTTATTTACATACACATCAAGTCATCACATTCCACGGACTGCTCAGATGTAAAACAAAACATGTAATCTCCGCTCTGATGATAAGCATGCTCGCCATCTTCTGTACCGTCAACTTTATCATCATTTCACTTCTCATTCATTTCAAACGCACTCGTTTCCTTATGAAGCCAAATCTTATGTCCGGTAACGTTTCGAAACTAACCATTAAAAAACGAGAGAAAAAACGACGATTCATCACCAGAGCCATGGTCTTGTCAGGAATGTTATTGTTTGTGGAAACGTTTCTATTCACATTATATACCGTCGAACAATATATCCATCATAAGAGTACGGCTTTCCTGATCATTTCAATTATCGAAGAGATCACTCTACTCGGTACGCGTGGACTTAGCTTGCCCATATTATACAATTCTTCGAAAACCTTCAGAGATGGTTTCCGAACATTACTCTCCTAAACAACTCAACTCTCATACAGTAACACGTCTGCCGATTGTAAAATTCATTCGATGAATAAAATGATGACAATTTCACTAATTTCTCACTCTCAACTAATCGGTGAGTGTAACAATATTGACAATATAAGAACTTGAAAATAGTTTTTGAGAGGATTGCTCCATTCGTCATATTCCTTAATTCTCTTCTCTCTGTTGAATTAAACTTATTCTAAAATATCTTACAATTCTTTATATTTCAAATAAAACATTATTTTATAACGAATTCTTTTATAATTTATTTATTTTTATTTATTTATATTTTCATAATAATTTTCTCTCATCGTAGAGAACTGTATGAAGTGATATCTTTTCTATCTTCGTTCACTAATTCTACTCTACTTTCATCTATTTCCAAATTAATTCATTTGAACATGTTGAATTTTTCGTTTTAGAAATAACTTTTAAAACTTCATGTGTCCTATTCAAATAGTCTAGTTCGTCTTTTCTAACAATCGTTAATGGGAGTGCTTTCCTAGTTTCCTTTATTTTCAGATTAGATATCTGTCTTTCCTACAAGTCTTTTCTGGGAAAACCTTTAATATTGATTCAACGTATTAGATATTAATTTAAAGGATAATATTGTGCAGTAGGCCAAGTGACAACGGGAAGAATGAGACACAAGTAATTCATTTCGAAAATAATTGATGGAAGTGAAGTTGAAGATCAAGAAATTAGAAAAGTCTCATTGAATCCCTATTAAGTTTTATGCTTTTTTTTCCATCACCAATTTTAATCGATCAATTATCGAATTAAATTTCTATATAAATTATTTTAAAATTTTTAAATTTCCCCTCCTTTTTCAAATGTTGGAATTCTTTCCAATTTTCTGAGATAATGTTCTAAATGAATAATTGGGAAGGAATTATTAAAAGAAATAGAAGAAATTTTCAAAAGATTCAATAACATTTTCTTATTTGATTCTGGATCGACATTGGAATAAATTGATCATTTGATTGACAAAGTCAAATGAGTAATTATTAAATTTATATAATATAAGTGTGTAATTGAAGACGATTTTGTTGATTTGTATTAGAATAAAGTTTTTATTTATCAAATTTTAACGAGATGAATTTGGTGTGTTGAAATTGAATGAAATGAATAAGAGAAAGTGTTTGGGAAGGAAGGGGAGAATGAGAATGAGATGAGATGAGATAAATAAGTTCTTTGTAGAAAGTTGTAGGAATGAAAATTGGATGAAAATAATTGTAATAAATAGAAAACCGGAGAAAACTTCATTTGGAAAAAAGGGCAACTCGTTCTTTGACTGATAATTCAGCTGGATCATTTAATGAATGGAATTCATTCATGACGATATTTGAAGAGTTGTTCGACGTCTCATGATTCACTTGTTTCAATTTGACACTCTTCAATTTATTGCGAAGTTCATCGATAGATATTTCGGGACGATGAGGTATCGAATGACGACAATTAGAATCGAGCACCGAATTAAACAATTCTTCATGACTTTTACTCATTTCATGAGTCTCGTAACGATGTTTGGGATAGGAAGTGGAATCAGTGATGGAATCTTCCGAATCATTCTCGATCGATTTGAGATTGCCAATTGTCGATTTATTTCTCTTCAAATTCTTCGAAGCGTTCACAGAAATCTCCCGTTGTCGCTCTTTTAATGACTTGTGTTGTTTGGAGGATTTGAGGAGGAAATTGTCGTCGTATCGAATGAAATCGTTCGTGGATTGATGACGAGTATGATCGTCATCAATCCACGAATAATTCAGCGAATCGTTCTGTGTGGAAATTGTGTTGAATGTGGAGAATTGACATTCGTCACTACACTTCTCCAATTCGTCGTTGGAGGAAGATGTAACCGGTTTTTGAGTGATTGAATTTCCGTCCGAACTCGACACATTTGTCGCTTGTTTTCTCTTCATTTTTTTACTACTTCGTCTCAAATGAGATTTGGAACGAGAGAAGAGAAATGTCTGAATTCTGGAACCGATCGTCCGTTTCTCGTTCGTTCCTTTCGTCTGATGATTCTTTGACAAATGATCGGAATCAGAACCGTCATGTGATGGAATGATGGAATCTTTCGAACTTTGAATGATTGTTGAAGAGATTAATAAATTTAAATTTTCTGGAGTGAAAATCGGCATATTTTTTCGATGGTCGTCATTAGAAATGATGGAATTGTTTAGCGACGATGTCGAAACTTTCATCGTTCTCGTCGTGATTGATGGTATTGGTGATGGTATTGATCGTTTCTCTGACATGTCATTGACGGGTAAATAATTCGGAATATTTTTCTTTTTTGAATTATCCGATGAAATTTTCGTCGTTGTTGTTGTTGAATGGAATTCTTCACATAATTCTTCATTTTCGTCAATATTTAACAAATTCGATTTTTTCGGCAGTCGTCGATTCGGTCGTTGGATGATACGATTAATCGGTTTTATCACTGTTGTTGGTCGATTCGATTGAACCATCAAATAATTGACGTTATTCTTCAATTCATCTTCGTCGTCATCATCTTCGTTGGTTACCATCGAACGTTCCAATCCACTCTCTTTATTCTCCGAATAGAAATCTGAGAGATATTCATATTCCATTATCATCCAACAAGCAATCTGATGGGAGAGAAGAAATCGATTTTTTTTTTTTAGATTTATTCGTTGATGATTCTTTTACTAAATATTTTCTTTCTCGAAATAAAAACAAGAAAAAAAGAAAGGAAAGAAGGAAGAAGAAGGAGAGATAAATGGAATAACAATGACATCAACATTCAAACGATGATCAGATGACCTCGTTGACTTTTAGAACTTCAATTGGGTGAACTTCCGCCTATTAACGCCATCTCCAACAACAACAAAAACAATTGGGGAGATTATCGGACATCAAATTAATGACTTTCCCTTTCTCCACCTTCAAAAAAAAAAAAAAGAAGAAAAATCAAATGGAAAAAGAGATAAATGAATGATAATGATGATGGAAGAGTTCTCAATTTATTTTTCCATTTTTCATTATTTTCACTCTCTTCACTCTCACTCCCCCTGTTTGTTTGTTTGTTTTTTTTTGATGGAATTAATAAACAATTTCTCCATCTCTCAACTTTCCTCCTTTACATCATCACACTTGTGATGATCGTGGACAAACGAACGATCATCAATCGTCATCAATTCGATAAGAGAGATAATACGGACAGGACGGACATAATGACAAATTAAATTAATTTAAAAAATTAATTAACCAATCAATTTCTGGATTAAGCTTAAAATTTAAAATTTTTAATTTAATTATTTTCAAAATTTTCTTTTCCTCTTCATTCCTATTCACTCTCCTTCTTCCCACCCATTCAAATCCATTTACATTCTATTCCCTTTCTAACTTATCCAGTCTAAATACAATCAATTATTGACGTGCCAGACGAATTGTTAAACTGTTTCTTCTATTTACTCAACAATTCACTTCCTACTCTTTCGTCAACATAAAAGGTTTTTAGACGTTCATCCTCAATCGCTTTGACGAGAAGAGATCCAATTAAATTAATTATATCCTTCTCCCAAAAAAACTGAGAGAGAGAGAGAGACAGAAAGAGAAAAACAATAATTCTCTAAATCTGTGTTGAAGTAAATTAATGGAGAAAATTAGACATATATTATTTATAATTAATTATCGTCTCCCATTATCCGCAATCTGTTCATCTTTTTAATTCAGTTAATTAAAAATTCTAAATTTTAATTTGATTAAGAATTTTAAATTTCTTTAAATTTCCAACTAATTTTAATTAAAACTAAAACTAACAAATATAGTAAGATAAGGAAAATATTTAAATTGAATCTAAATATGAGAGAGATGAATTGATCATGTCTCTAAAATGGATGGAGAGGAGTGTTAAATTTGTAATATGATTATTCTCAAAATTGAGTGAAAATGACGCAACAATTATTTGTATAGGGAAAGAATGGGAAGGAAATAGGGGTGATGAAATTGAGAGATAAAGGAGAATGATGAAAATACAATTGACGATTTCGTGACATTCATTATAGACTGAGGAACGATGTCATCCGTTTGCATGACATGATGCTATAGAAAATAATGATGAAGAGACACACAGAGAAGAGATATTAATTGATTGATTATTCCCAAATTGACTTGAGCTAAAAATTTGAATGATAAATGTATGGAATTGGAATGGGCAGGTGAGTGGAGATGACCAGAATGGATGGGAACGACGAGTAACATTTCCTATAACTGTGTCCACCTGTATATGGAGTTATCGGGTTTGATTGAAGTGATTAGAAGAGATAAATTACAAGTTTTCTAAAATATATTGAACAGGTCGAATTTGAGATTTTTTTTATCTCTCTTTCTCTCTCTCTTCTCCCCCCATTTCTCTCCTTCGGACACACTCTCCCGCCCTCCCCACTTTCTGTACCTGGTGTGTGTTTGTGTGTGTGTGTGTGTGTGTGTGTGAGAGAGGGGAAGTCCATTATCATTTCAAAAGAGATTTCTTTCTTGTGTTCAACGAATTATTAGGAAATTCTTTGACTTCTCTCAATCGACAACATTATCTAATGGGAACGAAGAAATAAATAGTGAAATGATAAACTATAAATTGAATTAATTTATTTAATTCTCCCAAAAAAAAAAGTCAAATTTTTAAATTTTGAATTATCGTCACTTGGACATGAAGACGATGATACAACCACAGTCCGTCGATTCGACGACGGAGAATGCAGAACATGAAAAAGAGAAACAGGCACGAGAGTCGCACTGCGAAATCGAAAGACGACGACGCGTTAAAATGGCCCGATTCTTCAACGAACTTTGTGATATGGTGCCCGCTTGTTCCCAGTTGCCAAGGAAACCGGACAAATTAACAATTCTTCGAATGGCTTCGTCTCATATGAAAGCGTTGAGACAACAATTAAATCATTGTTCGAATAGTGTTGGAACGTCATCATCGAGTGGAACGAATACATCGTCATCAAGTCACGATTCGGCAGGATATAAACCATCATTTTTGACAGATTTAGAATTGAAACATCTTTTATTGGAAGCAGCAGATGGTTTCCTTTTTGTGACGGAATGTGAAACAGGAAACATTCGATATGTGAGTGATGCCGTTATGGCAGTATTGAATATAGCACCATCAGAATGGTATTCGTCAAATTTCTTCCAATTAATTCATCCGAAAGATCGAGAGAAAGTTCGTGAACAATTTTGTCATGACGCACTCACCAACAACAGCAACAATAACAACAACAATCAAAATCAGAATAATAATTCATCGAATAATTGTCAAGGACGTGTGTTGGATATGAAATCAGGAACGGTAAAAAAAGAAGCACATTCGTCTTCAATGAAAATTTGTATGGGAAGTCGACGGAATTTCGTTTGTCGTTTGAAAATGGGAAATTTGTCACCACCACCAAATTCCGATCCACAAATCGCTTATTGTTATGGAATGACACCGACAATTTATCGTGAACGAAATCGAACTCCACTTGGTGATACGGAACATCAAACGGAAATTCATCATCAACAACAACAACAACAACAACATGATTCAAAAAATTCATATGCAGTGGTACATATAACGGGATATACGAAAAATTGGCCAGTATCATCAGCATCGAAAAATTTTAATAAGAAAGAGACGAATAAATCGACGTCGAGTGGAAATGGAACGACGAATGAAACAAATCAACATGTTTGTTGTTTGGTAGCTATCGGTCGATTACAAGTAGCGGCATTGCCAAATGTTTCAGATTTGAAAGGAGATCCGAGCGAGTTTTGTGTGAGAAGTTCAATTGATGGTCGATTGACATTTGTCGATCAGAGATCAACTTCTATTCTCGGTCTAGAACCACGTGAGAGTTTAGGAAAAGAATTATTGGATCTAATTCATCCAGATGATCGATCGGAAATGGCGAAACAATTAGAACAATCTTTCGTCAATAAAACTACAACGAATTATTCATGTCGATTATTATGTATTAATGAAAATGTTTGTAAACGTTATCGTCAACAACAACAACAACAAAATAATTCACCAAGTACACAATGTGTGGAAGGTGGATCGTGTTGGTTACCAATGAAAATTCAAAGTTATGCCTTCACTAATCCATTCAATGATGAAGTGATGTTTATAATTTCAAATTTTACTCCTGTCGATCGATCCGTCCTCGTTATCGACGAACAAAAAAGTGGAACAATCAACACAACAACAACTACAACAACATCGTCGTCTCATTTGAATAATTCGTCGACGACTAATTCACAACATCATCTTCAACAATTACAACAACAACAACAACAACATAATTTGCATCAAATGTTATTTCCCAATTTTGCCGCTGCCACAAATTTTGGGAGTGGAAATGATTTTCATAATTTTTCCAATCCACAATCTCTTCTAACAAATACGAATGATTCATCTATCACTTCCATTACTCCCACAACCACTCCCACCAACAACAATAACAATAGTATATCCGATACAAATTCTCAATTGTTGACAGGCGATCAACAACAACAACAACAACAACCATTCTTTCCGGCAGCGGTAGCAGCTGCTGCTGCAGTTGTTGATGCAAATTTCTATTCGGATATTGTTAATAAATCTCCTTATATCGATCAATTATTATATCAACAAAATTTCCAACAATATATGGCTATGGCACTTCGAGATAATATGCAATTAAAAACGGAAAATGAAAATGAAAATTGTTTTTTTTTCTCTTCTTCATTATCTGTCTCTCTCTAATATATTACTCCTTACTTTTTTTTCAGATGATGTTTATTCTCAATTGAATAATGAACAACAACAACAACAACAACAACAACAACTTCTCCACAATCAACAACAACAACATTATGATCAAACATCATTTCTTAATTCAAATAATCCATTAATGGCAATGATGATACAACAGCAACAACAACAACAACATTTACAATCAAATCAGCAACAACAACAACAACAACAAATTGTGTCGTCATCGTCGACGGTATTGGATAATGACAAGAATAATTCTATAGAATCATCACAAACTAATCAACAACAACAACAACAACAATCGTTACAGAATAATGCTGATTCATATTCAATCAATTCCGAGTTCAATAATCGTTATGGTTTCTCTTATTTATTTTTTCTTAATTTAAATTCATTTCTTTTCTCTCTTTAATTAAATAGATCTCATGCAATATTCCTTCCCACAAAATCAGAATTTCCCATCGATCTTTTCCTCCACGTCCACGAACGTCAATAATGAACTTTACACGAAACAAGAGCCACAACAACAACAACAACAACAATCAGATTCTCATCAATAACTTTCAATTCTTTTGTTTTTCTTTCAAAATCCATCCGTTATTCTTCGGAATCTATTTATTTGTCTTCTAGCCATATATTTCTTTCCAATCGTTCTTTCTCTCTCTCTCTCTCTCTATTTCTTTTATTGAACTCTCAATCTACCCTCCAAATCTTTCCCAAAATCATTTCTCATTCATTACCACGTCAATCTCCATTCTCCACGAACATCTTGTCAAAAAATTATCCAATTCTCTTTTGTGTTTTCTCTTGTTGTTTTTTTTTTATTTGACAATAAACTTTTTCTGCAATTTAAATAGACGAAGACATAAATAATTGAATATTTTTAAATTTAAAATTTTTTCAATCCAAATTTTTCGTGTTGAATGAAAATTCGAATAATTGAAAAATTGATATGCGATATGAAAATAATTGAAAAGAATTCTTCTACAAATCCGAACAATTAGAAAGATGAAGCTTTCGATGAAATTCTAAATTTTCTTTCTCCTCACTCTTCATTAATAAACACACAATTAATTTCTTATTTTTTCCTCATGAATCGATTGGTGACTAAAAGCAAATCGATTCACCGAATATTGAGATGGCGTTTCAATCACGAGACTGTGATGATTCGACCATTATCTATATCTTCACTTCTCTATAATGAGAAGAAGAATAAAGATGAATCGAGACCACCTGAACAAAATATGAAAACATTTCTGGAACAATTGATGAAAACCGTTCAAAATGACAAGAAGAAATTCGAAGAGAATAATGAGAAGAAATCTGATCGAAATAATCCTGAGAAGATGGATATGAAATCGTTTTATGCTTTTATCGCTTTCTCTTCTCTCGCCCTCTTCTACGTTACTTATAATCAATTATATGATGAGATTACTTGGCAACAATTCGTCTCAGATTATTATGCCAATGTCGATCAATTGGAGGTGGTTAATAAAAAATATTGTCGTCTTCGAATGAAGAATGGTTCTCAAGCATCCTCTCGAATCATCTGGTTCAATATCGGTAGTGTTGAGAGTTTAGAACGTAGTCTTGAGCGATTGGAGGATGAGAGGAATGTGGAACCGTCGAAACGGATTCCAATCATTTATCGTTCATCTGCCGACATGTCCACCATCTTATCCGTTCTCGGTTGGATTCTTCCATTCGTCCTCATTTTCTGGTTCATGAGACGTGCTGGTTCGATGATGATGGGTGGAAAATCAGGAGGTGGTGGTAGTTCAGGAATTGGAGGAGGTCCTGGTGGAATTTTCGGTATGGGAAGTTCCAAAGCAAGAATTGTTTCTGAGAATGTCGGAGTGACATTTAAAGACGTGGCAGGTTGTGAAGAGGCTAAATTGGAGATAATGGAATTCGTCAATTTTTTAAAACATCCCGAACAATATACGAAAATTGGAGCGAAAATACCAAAAGGAGCTCTTCTTACCGGACCACCAGGAACTGGAAAAACTTTGTTAGCAAAAGCCACGGCAGGAGAAGCGAATGTTCCATTTATAACAGTGAGTGGATCGGAATTTTTGGAGATGTTTGTGGGTGTTGGACCGTCAAGAGTTCGTGACATGTTTGAACAAGCTCGAAAACGAGCACCTTGTATTCTGTTTATTGACGAGATTGACGCCATCGGAAGGAAACGTGGTGGTAGAAATATTGGTGGTCAAAGTGAACAAGAAAATACTTTGAATCAATTATTAGTGGAATTGGACGGTTTCCGTCAACAAAGTGGAATTATCGTTTTAGCAGCGACGAATCGTTCGGATATTTTAGATCCTGCACTTTTACGTCCGGGTCGATTTGATCGTCAAATTTTCGTCGGATTACCAGACATTAAAGGACGTGCATCTGTCTTCCGCGTTCATTTGACACCTTTACGAATGAATTTAATAAGTGACGAAAAGATCGATGAGAAGAAAGAATGGGCGAAAAAATTGTCGGCTTTGACACCGGGATTTTCTGGTGCTGATGTTGCGAATGTTTGTAATGAAGCCGCATTAATAGCGGCGAGACAATTGAGTGACTTTGTGGAATGGAAACATTTCGAGATGGCGATTGAACGTGTCATTGCAGGATTAGAAAAAAAGACTCAAGTCCTCCAACCGGAAGAAAAGAAAAAAGTGGCTTATCATGAAGCGGGTCATGCGGTGGCTGGATGGAATTTGAAATATGCCGATCCCTTATTAAAAGTTTCGATAATTCCACGAGGACGTGGTTTGGGATATGCACAATATCTGCCTCGAGAACAATTTCTTTATTCTCAAAATCAATTATTCCATCGAATGTGTATGACTTTAGGTGGTCGAATATCGGAATTGATGTTCTTCAACGAATTGACGACGGGCGCTCAAGACGATCTTCAGAAAGTCACTCAAAGTGCCTACTCACAAATCGTCAATTATGGAATGTCGTCGAAAGTCGGACCGTTGTCCTTCCAACAACCACAACCTGGCGAAATGGTTTTCGATAAACCATATTCGGAGAAAACCGCCGCTACCATCGATGACGAGGCGAGAAATCTCATCGAACGAGCTGAAAATACCACAAGAGAATTATTAGAGAAACATCGCGATGATATTATTAAAGTTTATTCCATTTAAATTTCCATCAAAAAATTTCTTTCCAAAAAATTTTTTTTTAAAATTTTTTCTATAGGTCGCTGAACGATTGTTGAAAAGTGAGGTGTTGAAGAAGGAGGATATGGTGGAGTTGTTGGGAAAACGACCGTTTGTTGAGAAATCGACTTATGAAGAATTCGTGGAGGGAACGGGATCGATGGATGAAGATACGACGATACCTGAAGGATTGAAAAATTGGAATAAGACGAAAGAAGAATCGACGAGTTCTGAAAAAAATAAATGTGATAAGAAAGGAGACAAATAGAATTTTTGTTTGGAGGTAAATAATAAAGACAACATATTTTCAATTCAAATTATTTTCGATTTTTTTCTGTATTTTTCCTTTTCTTTCCTTTCTTTATTTTTTCGTTGTTTCACTTTGTTCCCCTTATCATGAGTTATAGTCCGGTCGCTCAAACTATCAACACTCTTTATTCGGATGAGTCGAATAGGAGTGGAGATACTCCTCGTTCATCCTTAGTGAGAGATGATTCCGATTATCCAGATGATCTCGGTGATTTCCCTAAAGGAATTCCTCGAAAAAGTAAACCAGATGTTTTGGATGGACCTCGACCAACATCAATGGTACTCGACCCTCAATTGAGAAGTTTCTTTCCTTAATTTAATTCTTATATATATATATATGGTCAATTGTTCGTAATAAGTCGAAGAGTGTTTGTTAGAGGCGAATGTTCTCCATTATCTTTTCGCTGATAAAATTAAACATAAAGAGCCGATTAGTCTACGAGATTATCAGCAATTAAAATTTCAAGTTGACATCACATATCAGAATAGGAGACTTTCTTCTAGTGGCATACGAGTGTCAGGGTCGAAAGGAGAGAAATTGAAATACATAAATCGTATTAAATAGTTTAAATTAATTTTGAATTTTAATGAGATTAATTAACGGAAACAAAAAAAAACCATCAGTTTCGATATGACATTCCCCTTATTGGTTGAGATCTATTATTTGGGTCATAAACCGACGGATGATCTCCTCATCGGAAGGGCCACCTTAAACTTCTTATCTAGTACGAATTGTATTGGTGAATATACGATGATACTGAAAGGGAAAATTCGGCCCGTTTTGACATACGAACAATATCGGGACATTTATAAATATGCCAGGAATCCCAATCTGTTAACTTCGCAGAGTGAGTTGTGGTTAGTGAAAGATTTCGTTGACATATCCACCGTCGATTTACCCGTGATTAATATGGGAGACATATTGCTACAAATGAAAACAGTAAATCGAGATGATAATGCGCCATGTTAATTAAAAAATTTTGAGAAATAATATTTTTCAATAATTTCTATAGTTAATAACATTTATGCTTTCTTTCAAACGAATGCCGAAGTCAATAGTGCCATCTATCAACCACAAGCTGAGATGATGAATGCTTTATTCAAACATCTCAGTAAAAGTATTGAAAGACCGGACCAAGTAGCATTGCCGGGGTTAAATTTGAATTTTTTAAAAATTTCTTCATTTTTAATCAGATTGATGGAAGGGAGATTAGATCCCACATACGTACCCACCGAATCCAAAGACGAGATCATCTACAGTCAACTCGCCGTTTTCCGCAATAAGATCGTTGGCGACTTCCAAATGTACAACGCCATCGAAGGCAGTCAATATCGAGGATTGGGCGGCGATTGGAACGTCCAAATCGACGTGCAAAATAACCGAATAAATTACATCAGTGAAAAATATAGATTGTCAACGGGAAATCCGATTTTTGGAGTTACTGAAAATACGAGTCAACTTCAAAAAGAAATTATTTTAATTGCTCTGGTTATTTTTATAATTAGATTTTATTAAAATTTATTAAAATTTAATAATAATATCATTAAATTAGCACGATATGAGGAAGAAAGAAATTATGAAATATGGTTCGTTTGAAATCATGAGATTTGACGTTGAACCGAATAATTATAGTTTCCATTAACATATCTCTCTTTCTTCATTTCCCCCCTATTTTGTTAGTGAAATGTGCCGTAGGAAATTCGGTACATTATATCAACAAATATAGTGGACATGTGATGGCAGTTGATCCGCGAATAACACCGTTTCATTTTCATTTATCTCTTCTATATTATCATGATTTTGTGGATAGTCATGCTCATTTCACAGGTGAATTATATCCGGGATATAAAACGTTCCTGGATCACAATAATCTTCCTTTCTATTCGGATATGTTGGATTCGAGATATCGTATTCCTGCACATTTGAATTCGAAACGATTGGAATTGGCCAATGTGAATGTGCAACAATGGCCGACGATCTCCCAACGAGCATTCTATCAGAATCAACACGAGCTCAGTGTCACTCGTTATACTCGGCGAATTGCCGATTCCTATTACATAATTAAAATGGATCTGGACAATATACCCGGCGAGATGATTCGAGTTTTCATGGGAATTGACGTCTACAATTTAAGACGACGATTCATCATCAATTCAAATACACCAGCCGAAGACTATGGTGGTGTATTCAACGACACTTTTAGTAAATTCGGACGACAGTTAGAAAATACCGTGACGGGACCGTTCATGAAAACGAAGGGCGGATTTTATTTACCCAGTTATGATTTCAATTTAACGATGGCTGATAGAGATCTCGACTTTTTCTGGGAGGCAATGGGTCGCTATATCGGATATGTTTCACTTTATTTTTCAATTTTTTTTAGGCTTTTCATTTTTTCTTTTTAGTGTCTTCTACATCGAATTCTTTTACCTTTCAAATTACATCCGTTATTTCTGAGATATTGTGTTCTGAACGAATCGATCGATTATCGAGATCTTATCAGTTCATTCCCTCTCAAAACGTATCAGGATTTAATTTCCATTCTGTTAATATCTTCTTTCTTCCATTCGTATGATAATTTGAAATTTTTGAAAAATTCAGCGGACTTTTTTATGATCCCCAATTTGGAATTACCAGCGACATTCCTGAAACCATGGCCGACATGCCATATCAAAGCGCCACCGTCGATTACATGATGGGTGAGATGAGAGATAATGCCGTAGCAGGAAAAGAGTTTAAGGAACTTTGTGAATCGAAAAAAGAGGCATTGCAAACGGCGAGTCCCGAAGAAACGGACGCTATCAGAGAAGAAATCGCAAAATTCTTTCCTAATAACTACATCGAATTGAGACTTTATCTCGCGGAATTGAGTTTTTAAAATTTTCAAATTTTTTCACAAACTAATCTCATTCAAATCGATTAGGAGAAATAGATCTGGAGGACGAACGTGAATATCTGATAAATAACACTACCGAATCGTTCGACACCTTCAGTGCGGAGCAACGACGACTATTGACAAGGGGAGTCGCTTTCGAAATTCCAGTTCACTCGTACGAAGAGTTGGAGAATTTCATTCTAAAGTTTATTATTTCCCTCTCATTATTTGAAATTTAAATTTCTCATTCAAAATAGAGATCTGGCCATTATAGTCGCTACTGGTGCTTTTCCGAGAATGCACCAAAAATTCCATGCCGGTTTCACGGCTTGTGTTACCAGAGCCATGTTAACGAATATTGACGAAATTGAACTTTGTGTTGGTCATTCCCTTTTTTTCTCTCATTCAATTTTTTTTCAAATTAAAAAAAATTCCAAACGAATTGTCATTCATCAGCAAATTCTCAGTCCACAACGAGAGATTACGGCGGAAGAATTCCTCATTTCTATCAATTTCGCTTCGTTAAAAGAAGAAGTTTACATAAAGAAAATGGAGGAGTATATATTGAAGAAAGATTCGGACGCAATTTATCGATTCGTGTCGGTTATTAAGGGAGTCCAATTTATACCAGCCGGCGGGTTCCAAACAGCCGATCGGATTCGTTTCAACGTTGTCGACAAAGGCGCTGACAACGGCTTCATGTTTCACACATGTTTCTCCTCCGTCGACATTCCCGAAATCGTCATGAAATCTGAAGATTTCGGTGAACTGTTCGATTACGCTATTGAAGCCAATTACGATACTGGATTTAACGTAGCTTAACATTTCCCAGTAAATGATGGGAGAATATTGTTTAGATGAATGTCGTTCCACTCTTTTTATGTTTTTATTTATTATGAAATTTTAAACGGAAAATTATAAAACTTAATTCATTCTTTCCTAATTTATGTCTTTTTTGGAACTTGAAAATTCAAATTTTTTTCTTTTTTTCGGAACTTGAAAATTCAAATTTTTTCGTAGAAAAAATTCATTTTGATGAAATTGAGAAATGGTTCAAATGAGAATTGTATAGATATGGCAATAGTAGTAGTAGTAGTAGTAGTAGTAGTAGTAGTAGTAGAAGAAGAAGAATAGTAAGCGAAAATAATTGGTAAGTAAATGATTGAAATGAGTCAAGGAGTGTCACAATTCTCCACATTCACTCACCGTCTCTATAAGACGAAGAATAGTAGTATTGTCGCGTTGATAAAAGGTGGGGTTGGGGGGGAATGATCGTAATGATGATGAAGTTATGAATAATGCAAGTGATTTATCACGAAAAATTTACGTATATTTGTTAGAGATCGCACGTTTTTCTAACAACCACTCGATCGGGAGAAGAATTGTTCGAGGTTGTGCGAGGAGGAGAGCAATCAACGAGTAGAGGTGTAATAGCAAGAATTAAATATCAATAAAGGAGACAAGTTGGTGAGGTGTTTGTTAGATATGTCGCCCGATCCATCCCACATCATTAGGAGCATTAATCTAACGATTATTGGTCGGTATGATTATAGAGAGATGTAGTAGATATGTGTGTGTGTGTTTTGCGTAAGTAATTATCCTTTCAATTCAATGATAATTGTTTAAATTATCTTATCTTGTTATTCACGAACGGATAAGTGAAATTTAGATAAGTTTATTTATTTCGAATTTGTACAAACTCCATCAAACTTTCCTTCTTTGTTCTATTGTTCTCCCTCTCATCAGCGTCGCCCAAATAAATATTTCTTCACTACCTTCATTCATCCACTGAAAGATGGGTAACAATTTAGCGACCGAATCGAGAAGATTAAGAAATGCACGAGACGATTATCATATCGCGTTACTTCGCGAACAGTATCGTCGCGCGCCCATATCAAATCTAATCAACAATTTGGGCATTCCCAATTCCTATCAGCAATCCTTTCTCAATCAATATCCCCTCCCCTATCACACGAATCAGCACAATCTCTTCAATTATATTCCCAATGTAACATATTGGCAACAACAACAACAAATTTATCCGAATTGTAGTAACGAAATTGAAAATTGTCAAGAAACTACTCCAGCGAACGTAGTTGAACCGTATTATTCGAATTATGATTATGGACAGAATTATCTCGACAACAACTGTCACTCACAACAACAACAACAACAACTGGGAACGGTTTATTCGTCATATTATGATAATAATTCTGATATTCTGATAAATTCGAATGTGAACGGAGCGGCTAGTTCGACGAGAATCTCGTTCGATCCCGGCAATTATTTCACCATCGAATATCCCGCTCCTTATAATTATTCACATGAGACAATTCCCGCTTTCTCCTCCACCGGCTACGCCACACCATATGGATATCATTATTCGAATTATGAAAACAATCCTCAAACCGTCATGAACTATTCGTACGATGAGACGAATACGATAAATGATAATATCTTATTCCAATCGTTGCCACGTGAAGAAACGATCAGTTATGATCAATTCCTCCAGAAACCCAATCAACAAACCATCCAATTTCCATCATATACCTCCCATCAATATTATCAATATTATCGACCCGATTTCAACGTTAATCGAAATCCTTGGAATGTTATCGATCGATCACACGAACAACAACAACAACAACAACACACTAATCATTATTATGACGAAATCTTTGATAATGATTATCAGACTCAATTCCATCCAAATTCGACATTTCGTCGTCTTCCAACGGATTTTGCACCGGAGCCACGAAAACCCACATATCTCTCTCGACAATATCGTCGACCAAGATCTCTCGATTTCGATAACATTCCATCAATACCTCCATCATCCCATCGTTATTTGAATGATGAACATTCGTCTTCATATCTCTTACCAGAATTCATTCCAAATAACGGTAATCGTCGAAGAAGACATCGATCTAAACGACATAAATCATATCAAACGATACAACCATTTATTAGTGATGTGAGGAAATCGAAAGAAGAATCGATGTTCTCATCAGACGATCAACAAAAACAAAAACGGTTATTCGCTTCCAATGATGGTTCTCCTTCGATCTTGAGCGATTTCTCCCAGTTATCAAATAATGATTCATTCGAACATATTTCCAGAACGGAATTGGAGGAGAGAAAGAAAAATTTTTCAAATTCTTCTCATGTGTCCCGATTGGGAAAGAATGACGGATCGCCATGGTCCTCGTTAAGTCATTCGAATAAAGCGTCGTCGATCGAAACTTATCGAAGGAATCATTATCATTCACCATCGTCATACGAAACGGAAGTGGTCACCGAACTCTCGGATGATAATAATGGACGGAAGGATCGTGGTAAATTTCCATCACCCAAACTCAATTCGAAATGTCCTTCCTCAAAATTATTGTCGTCCGATGTGACGAATCAAGACGAGAAGAAATCCGATTTCAATGAAACTAGTGACGAATATTTTTATTCATCAAAACAAAACATTCAAATTAGCGAACTACGAAGTACTCCTACCGATTCGTCATCTAAAGAAAATATTTATGTTCAACCAAAATCATACGAATACGTTTCACCATCAAAATTCGATGTCACACATGAAGAAAAACAAAAACAACAAAAACAACAACAACAACATCATTCCAAATTTCATATAATTCCAAATGAAAAAATTAAAAATATTTATGAACCTGAAAATTTATCACCTTCATTACCATCACCACTACAACAACAACAACAACAACCACCTCAATTCCAACAACAACAACAACCAACTCAATTCCAACAACAACAAATATTAAAAAATGAAAATAAATTTTTTCCAGAACAAAATCAATTCAAACCACCACCACCACCACAACAACAACAACAACAACAATTATTGATTGGAAATGTTACGACACTTCCCCAACATCAACACCAACAACAACTACACCAATCGAACACTAATATTTCATCCCATCAACAAGAACAACCCGAACAACAACAACAATTGGAGTATAATGAAAGGGGAAATTCGGAAGTTCCGTTTTTTATCGCTCATCGAAATAGTATCGACATAACGAATCGATTGAATAAGAATATCCATCAGCAGAGCATTCCTCAAAATTTCGAGATTACTTCTTTCCAACCCGATTGTAAGACGCCCGAACCACAAATTTTGTATGCGGTTGATCCGAATAATAATAAAATTCCGATTTGTGTCCTCCCGCCCAACTTCCAATTAGAGTCGTACACGACATTATCGGAGGAAATGAACAAGACCAGTCAACCAACTCCCTCGAAAGACACTGACCATCTCTACTCGTATACGGAGCATGATGTTGACGAAAGTACGGAAGTGACGACGTCCTCCTCCACCTCTTCAATCGCCTCCTCTATCCTGAAGAGACAACGTAATTTCAGTAACTGGATGAATTGTCAGTAACAAATCGTAAATTTGATGCCATCACTCTCCTTTCTTTGCTTTCCCATTCTCTTCATTCTCTCTAAATTTCATTTCCCATTCAAATTATCGAAAATTATATCAGAACTTTTTTCAAAATTTAAATAAAATATGAAATTTCCATCATGAGTTCCATAACTATGGAATAAATTGATGGAATAATAATTCCAATCAATTCTTCTTTCCTTCTCCCGTCAAGCCTACTTCCATTCTCCTTTAATTCGCCGTCGTCATTTCGTACGTGAAGGAAATGTCCATTTAAAAATCAACAAATTATAAGCCGCACATCTTTCGTTTTCGACATAAAATTTCGAAAAAAAAAGAATTTTCTTCAGAGAACTCCATCCTCAAAGAATGGATAACGAACAAGCGAAACAAGTTGCCGCTGCATTCGTCCAACAATATTACGCCGGATTTGATTCGGAGAATCGTGAAAATCTCTCCAATTTTTACGTTCCATCTTTTTCCCATTCTCCTCATTCTCATTTCCGTTTCATCAGGTGCCTAACGATGAATGTTCTTTAATGACATTTGAAGGCATCCAATATCGGGGAAATAAGAATATTATGGAGAAATTGAACGTTATTATCATCATCATCATTTTTTCTACATCATCTTTTTAGAGTTTAACATTCCGCAAAGTGGAACATCATGTCACCGAATTCGATACTCAATTGACGATGGATCAATCGATCTTAATCGTCGTTATCGGTTTATTGAAAACGGACAATGATCCAGTCCATAATTTTACACAATCCTTCCTATTGAAACAAGCCGATCAATCCTGGTACATTTTGAATGATGTTTTCCGTCTACTCTTGCATAACAATGCCGCTTAAATCAGATGCAACGAAAAAATGACGAGAAGATATTTTTCAAAAAAATATAATTTTTTATTTAAATAAAGAAAAAGTGTTGGAATTTTATTTGAATTTTGACAAATTATTTTGAATATTTCTGCGGCGAATGGTTTGATTTCCGTTAAATTTTACACATTCACTTTTCGTCTGATGTGTGTAATGAAGAGATTGTTAAAAGTAAAAAATCGGGAATTTATTCAAACAAAGTAAAAATGAAAAAAATTCTAAAAAAAATTCGCATTGAAATTCTCATTCTCTTTTTAATTTAAAAATGATCTAAAATGGCAAAATTTATTGAGTTCCATCATTATCCATCGATTAATATGACATCTGAATGGGCGTGTGAGAGGGATGTTCGTTAATGATGACTAACATCGCAGAAGCCGATTTGTTCGGTATCAGGATCAAAACATAAATCTTGATAAGCTCCTTCCGTTCGTTTGACGGGTCCGCGTCGCAAATTTTCCAATGACGAGAGGACGTTCGATCGGTTCGATTTGACACTCGCCAAATTCTTCACACACGACTCCCATTCACTTTTGTAGAAATAAAGAAAAAAGTCTTTCTAAAAATTGATTTGAAAAAATATTAAAAATTTTCCCAAAAATTTTTTTAAAAAAATTTTAACTGGAACTTCTTGCATGGAATTCTGATGTTTCTTTCCAGAAATCTAAACAATTCACAATAAACAGTCGTCCGATGATGATGCTGAATGTCTAACACTCTTTTGCAGATAGGCGCCATTCATCATCTCGCAAAGGAGTGAACAGAATAGAAGAATAATTAAATGGAATTTCATGATTTGTTTTTTTTAATTTAAATTCGTTTGTTGTTGACCGAATGGTTGAAATGTGTGAGAATCTTGTAGGGAATGGAGAATGAAGAGATATAATTTCAGATAGTTTTCAGATTAGATGGAAATGGGAAACAAATGAGAATTGGAATTAGGAGGAGCGTTTGATAAAGGAGGAGAATTGAGGAATGAAGAAAATTGAAAATGGAGGAATTGTTAAGAAGAAGAAAATGAAATTTAATATAAGTTACGTAGGAAGAGAAAGTTGCATGATTGTCACTATAATGCATGGAAGCATGTCACTTAACAATGATTAGTAAATTTTGCTTCTGGCTAAATTGTGTCGAGTTTTCATTCAATTTGAATGTTCTCCTGTTTGCACTTGTCAAGTTGTGAGAAAAAAAAAGTTGATATTTAAAAATCGTTTCAAATAAGAAAGAAAGAATGAGATGAATTCATTATTTGCTCGATGACGAGAAGGAAGATGAGTGAAATTAAGTCAATACAAATCAATTTGAACAGGAAGACAATGGCATGAAGACTGAATGAGTCGAATGTCGTTCATGTTTCGTTGCTTACGTTACCACTTAATTTAGTTAAAAGGGGCTGAATCTGACGCATTAGCAAGTCGTATACGTGCATTCTCTTCTCTAATAATAGAGCCAGTCGACTGTATTGCATAGCTAGATCTTTCTGTTTAATATATTCGGACGAGTGAGTCAGCTCAAACATGGCCGACGAAGCTTCGCCCACTGTACTCCGTATCGACTCGTTGTACGCTTGCATTACGTCGTAAGTGACTTTCTTTTCGAAATAAGTGAGAATTCTAATCAAATCGTTTTCCATTAAATACATCCGTAATTAAATCAATAATGATGGGTGGAGAAAAAGAAGAGCGAAAATGAAAACAATTCGAAGAAAATGATTATCGATTAAATCTAAAACTATTTACTAAATTTAAACTTATTATCTTGTGACAAATATCCCATCAACTCCCTCTCCAATGACGTCCGATATTGCACCTCCAATTTATTAATGTCGTGTCGATAAAATTTCTCGAAAAGATGCTCGTCAGTCTTCACAAATTGCATCGCACCCTCCAACTTCCTCATTTCCTCCACTCGCTTTATTTCATTCAGATACAATTTATATTTTCTTTAAATTATCAACAGATTATTGGGAACTTTCTGTTTTAACGAATCATCACGACCGCCCTTGTTACACGAGAGGACTGTACTCGTCGAAATAATGAGATGAAAAAGTGAACTTAAAAAAATCATAATTCTTTTCACTTTCCAATCCCATTCACTTCCATCTTTTCTAATAGAAACTTTCTATTTAATTCAATCCAAGCGTCAAAAAAGAAGAATTACTAGAAATAAAACTGACTTACAATTCCATCTTATGATCTTCTTCCTTCTCCACCACTAATGAAAGAAATAATATTTGAAAAAAATTTTTACGAAATGTGCCTCTTCGAGAATGCGCTTGACTTTTTATGGTGACGTGACTGGATTATTGTCATTTGAACTTTCAAATTAATTCTCTCTAATTATTTGAATAATTCTCGTATTTTCGTCATATTTATAATCCGACCATCATGGAAATTGGAAGATGTTCCCATGAACATCTTCTCCTCTCTTCCCCGTCTCTTCGAATGAGTAGTTCGAACTTATTAAAATTGTTTTTTTGAGCACAAATACTCCAATTTCACTTTAACACCCCCCGAAGAACATGGTGTAAATTGCATAGTAATCAATAATATGAATGTCAACAATTATTCATGATTATCATCAAAACGACATTATCTCTCGTTAAATTATTTCTCCTTCCTCTTTTAACAGTAAAGACTAATGAAAATTCTCGTCGTTCTATAGAGCATCAGAGCGTCTGAGACATGATCATTCATTTGATGGAAATTATGGAATTTTTATCGAAACAAATCATTCCGATCGGACAAGCAATTCATGTATTTATTATTACTAGTTTGGTGTTAAACCGTTGAATTTTTGATTGAGTGAACAATTGGAAATATCAGATTTTATGAGAAGATGATACTTTTCCGTTTTTTTCCAGTTCGAATATATTCAAAATTAACTTCTCGTAAAAAGATGTACTAAATTTACGGAAATTGGAAAGTTCAATACTCTCCAATAAAGATATATTCATATTAATATTACATTAATACTCATATTCAGATATTAAAACATGTCATATGTATATGATGGTTTTATACCATATACATGATGACGTACTTATATGCGCAAGAAATTGTTCATAAAAAAATTTTCATAATTTTCACATTCCTCAAATAACTTTATTTAGCTTACAAGGGAAGTACCCGGTCGATCAGCTCTCAAATTTAAATTCATAGGGTTATAAAAAATTATGTTAGTGTTAATATAGTATGGTTAGTGACAATTATTAATCTCTCAAATTTTAATTTACTTCTTTATTGGTCATGGAAAATCAGGTTGAAGGATTTTGAGATATTTCCGAATGTCATTCCTAAAGGTAAGAGCATTTCGGTTGGCATTACTTTCAATCGTTGGAATTGATCGTTGAGAAAAAGATTAATATAACTATTCCGAACAACCAATCAACATTTCTGCTAAAAATTAAATGGACTAATCCTATTAATTAACAGGCCGACTCTCCCACTTTCAGCATTTAAGCCAAATTTAGTCATGCTAACAACAAAAGGGAAACCGAAGAAGAAAACAAGAACGATTTTATTTGAAAGAATGGGAAACAAATTGAAGATAGAATATTAATGGTTTCGAAATCTTTTCACTTCCACAACAATTTCATTAGTATAAGTAGTAGCCAATGGGTAATCAATTGAAGATACATCCAGTTCCACTCAAAATGACTGGGATTCTTTTCTTTCCCCAGCCATATTCGTACATCGAATATTCCAAGGGAACGAAGGGAAGCGCTCTCATTTTTATTTCCCTTGTTCCCCCCGCAACTTCCCAACTATAATTTTTTTAGCGCAAAAAAAACCGATTAAAATATATTTCCAATTTTCTACGTTGTCGTCTTTATATAGACACTTACAATACATTTATTTAATCTAATTTAAATATTAGTTAAATGGAAAAAAAAATTTCCGTTCCTATTTCGGTTTTACAATTCCAATTGGTCAGTTATTCTGACAAGTTACAAATTGAAAATTATTACGAATAAAATTTTTTTTAAATCTACTTTCTTCAAATTCCTTTGAAATTGATGGTACTATTTCCTTGTGTTTATAGATTTTCTAAATTAATAAAAAACGTCAGATAAACGACAATTCTGACTTGGATTTCATTTTTTTTTAATTATCGCTATAAATACCTTACATTTAATTGATATGATTAATTGTTACATTGCCCAAGTTCTACTTGAATTAACCGAAATTATTATTATTCCGAAATAAAAATGGTATTATTAGAACATAACGCCATATCATGAGTATATGCATAAAATGGAAAATAACTCCCATCATGGATGACGAATGACAATCTACGATTGACGACATCATTATTGTATAAAATCTTCCTAAAATGTTACGGTGGCGAAATGGAACCTTGTCTTATTCTCTCCCAAAACACCGGTTCTCTTTCACTTGTTTAAACGATTCCTTAGAGAGACGTTTAATGAAACGAAGATAATTCTCATCGACATCTCTCTGCTTAAGTATCTCAATTCCATAATTAATATTCATCACATCGACATACTGAAAGCATGTTATAAATTTGAATTTTTCTTTGTTGGAAACAGATCGCCTCTGTCGGTAGATCGATTAGCAAATTGACATTTAGCAAAAAATAAAATATTCTCTATTCGGTATCTAATGATGGTTTCGATCAATTTAATCATTCCACTAGAAACAGATATTGAACGATACGAATTCATATCGCGAGGGTGATCATTATTAATCTTTTAAGAATTGGATACATAAGAAATTCTAAGAAGAGCAATCAGAAAGTTAACTTCCTGAGTGTCGAATAACCTAACTCGTACTATAATACTAAATATACGACTATTATGTCATAAAATCATCATCCCAATTTTCTATTATACTATGCATTATACTTTCTAGTCGTATATCCCCTACCGTATAAATCTTCTTATGAAACCATCGATCAATATTGGAAGTATTATGGATGAAATTTGTATTGATACTAACAATGTGGCACAATTTCTGAAGCGGCACAAAAAATCGTTGATTGAATAGTTGAGAGGAACATTTCTCTAACCTTCCTTCGTGTAAGATTGTTGATCATCATTATCGACGATTGACCTAAAGTTTAAACCTATATTTATTATTTTGCATGTTCTCCTTCCCACTCCAGCTATTCCAGTCTTTTTGTTGTGATTATGTAAGAAAATTATACGTTTATAAATTGTGTCCCAATCATTTCTTTTTTCTTCACTTCAAACTCCCAAATCATATATTATTTCATCGATTTTCATATAGAAAAAAATGGAAATAGAAGAAATATACTCTAACGAAGTAACGGAAGACTGGAAATCCTATACGTTTCATTTCTATGGTTCGATATAATCGTATAACTTGTAATCGATAGGAAAATCAGATAAAATATTCTTTCAATAAAATTCATTTTAATTGTTTATCGATATTATTATACTATAATAATATATTATAAAATAATAAGACAGCTTAATAAATTGAAACTTTAACATAATTATTCTTAATTTGAATTTATATAAAATGATATTTCAGTCCGGAGGAGATTGCTCACAATAAGAATGATAATGAAATATTTGGACTGGATTTAACGATTAGGGGACAGATCGTAACCGTATATAAAAATTTGTAGAGGACAGTTCTCAGCCTAGTTTTTTATTCGTTCGGACAGTTCTCAACCTTTTAATAATTTTTCGGACAGTTTTCAACCTTCTATAGACGTTTCAGAAAGTTATCAACTTTTTTTTTCAATTTCGGACAGTTCTCAACGTCAAAACATACTGAAAATTGAACTGGACTGATAGTATAGAATTCTCCAGAGGATACTTATTAACTGATAATTAGGACATTTCTTGACTTAGTTTTTCAATGGTTTTTAAATTTAAGATATAATATGTCCGTCACTTTATGCAGTTCATTAGATCGGTTTATCTGGAATAATGATTCTAGGTTAAAGATTACAAACAAAGCCTAAGCCATCCAGTTAATACACAAATAGAGTTATATTGTGCACGACTAATCGTGTTAGAAATATTATAAAATATATATTACCATAAAAAACAAAATTTACTACCATAAAAATTGGTTCTTTTGTCGTTATTTGCTAAATCTTCAACATTAAACTACTAAAGAAATGGAGAATTTTTCAAATCAAGAAAAATGGAGGAGATTTTTACCACCAAATGAATTCCTTCCTCAGGAATTCCTTGCAACATCTGCATCATCTTCAACTAGTTCATTATCATTTTCAACCACATCTTTGTCATCACCATCAACTGAACTCATCTCAAACAATAAATAACAAAATCTTAATTTTTCATCTGAACAAATTTAAAATCTTAAATTTGGAAAAATCTTTATTCTTATTATTAGGTTATATATTCTTATAATTAATTAATAATAATAATTTATATAATTACATAATAATGACTTAATAACTGTCTTTTTGAGAATTTTTATGTACGGTTACAATCTTTTCAGATTTTTCTAGATTCCAGACCAGTATGTTTTGAGGTTGAGAACTGTCCCTTTATTTGAGTTGAGAACCGTCCTCTACAAAATTTTTATATAGGGTTGCGATCTGTCCGGTTACCGATTTAACTACCAAAATTATGAGATTTACACACCCTGCCCACTGTTTAATTAACAGTAGAAATTGGTTGAGATTAAATTGAATGATTTCTGTTAGGAAATTTTTCCTTCGATTGACGACACGGAGATTATTATCGTTAAAATGTAATTACTATTTCTAGTTGGAGTGAATAACATTAATCAATTTCCAATGATTACTCTTATTTTGAGAAGATTTCTCATACGGAGAAAATGTTGAAATGAGAAAGTTCAAAGATTACATCTCAATACTCCAACAAATGTACATCGACAACATCCTCTATTATCCCAAACCAGACGAGTTTATGATATTCATTCGATGAAGGTGGGAAATTGGATTCCAGACGGTGACATCTTGAAACTTCTAAGAAATCGAAGAGAAACTCAACGGCTCAAACAGAATTATTAGGAGGAAACTATTATCTCCTTCAAGCATTTCGAAATTAGAATGAAACTGAAAACTATTTCAATTATTTTCATTCTTCTTATCTCCAACATCCACCAATCGATCTCAAGTGAATTTGGAGATGAGCAGAAAAATAATTTGACGATTCTACATCTTTTCCCGTCCTACATCGAACAATTTATCAAATCGTTAGCGAAAGAACAAACTGACGACAAAATGAGAATCGAAGACGCCGAACAGATTTGTTTAGTTCCCAAAAAGTTTTTCGAGGAATATGTCAAAATTTACGCTTCCACTAATTCGACTGATGATCGACTGAATAAAACTCATAACATTGTGAAGGAATTATTGGAAACGAATTCGATTTTGTACAATTCGTCGGAGATTTATCGTTTGTCACTCGAATTGGAGAGTGGACGGAAGGAAATTATTCTCCGATTATTCGATCAATACAAAAAGGATAAAATCAGTATGAAAAAGAAGTTGCAGGAATATTTGGCATACGCAGTTGTTGGAATGATTATAGTTTTGGTGGTTCGGTTTAATTATTTAAATATTCAACTTATAAAATTTTAATTGTTTCTCTTTTTCAGATAACTGTGGCATTGATGAAGATGTGTCATAAAACGAATAAACCAGATCGTGTTTATCATTTGTAAAATGTTATTTGGCTGATTTTTCCATAATTTTTTATTTACGTTACTCGACCTAATAAATATGTTTATTTCATATCAACGACGTAGATTAGAGAAATGGATGAAAGGAATTACACATGTTCTTAAAACAAACAAAGAATTTTTAGGAATTCTTTTTTAAATTTTCTTTTGAATTAAATTTTTGTTAGTCATTTTCAAGTGTAGTCGTTAGGCCATGTGTCGAGTCGTCCCCCGACTCATAATTTATTCAACTAAAATAAATTGAGATATTTAAATAAATGAGAAATTATGACATGATTATTTTCCCGTCTATTTCGAAGGAATATTCTCCTAAATAAACAAATGTCAATAAAGTGAAGTAGAGATAAGGGTGGAGAGAATAAATAAACATTCTCCTGCGTCTCACTTCATCATCAAACTTTACTCAATTCACTTCTATCGTTGTTCGAGCTAGCGAGGAAAGTATGGCCGGATTCTTCGGTCGACCACCAACATTCCGACCTGGTACTTGGCTACTAATGTTGGCAGTCTTCTTGTTCTTTTTTGCCTTCGTCATCATCGGAATCGTTTACAATGAAACTGAGAATTTTACACTGAAAATTTGCAGTTTCTTCATGTTGCCAATCTCAGTCGTATTGGCTATTGGCGGGTCGTTGTGGAACTATTATCATTTGTCGTTAAAGATTCGAGATCCTGAAGATGATCCTTATCGATTTAGTGATTCATTAACAGATGATGCTATCTATGAAACGAGTACGGTCGCTTACGAATAATAATAATCGTTTTATTCAAAATTATCAATCCAATTCAAACAATTTCAAACAACAACAATAATAAGAAGATGATCGTTCTCTGAGAAATTTATGTAATTTGTTTTGTAAATTTTTTTATAATCTCTTTTTTTTTTTTGAATGATAAGAAAAATAAATAACAATTCGATTTTTATTTAATAAATTTCGTTAATATAAATTAGGGAATGGGGAGGAGATATAAAACGAGAAATTGTCTGAAAATTATGGGAAGATTTTCTTGTATAAATCGTGGAATTGAGGGAATGTTGCACTGACACCATCTTTATTGAGAGATGGAGAAGTATAAGAATAAGAAATCTTTTCACCTTTCAACGTTGTCATCGATCCACCACTC